>WOAB01000047.1:0-88692 GCA_027886185.1 Rheum nobile | reverse complement strand
CTTAACATCCATCTGATGTACTAACAACTTGTAGCTAGAAGCTAAAGCAAATAATGCACGTATGGTAGAGATCTTAGTCACATGAGAATAAGTGTCAATAAAGTCAATCCAAAATTTTTGAGCAAATAATGCACGTATGGTAAAGATCCACATACATCCAATGGCTTTGTTTCCCTTAGGTATGTCAACTAGTTCCCATGTGTGATTAGACATGATAGATTCTATATCACTTTTAATTGCATCTTTCCAAAAAATAGCAACTAATGAACTCACAACATCATCATATGTCTTAGGATCATCCTCTAGCATATGCACGCTAATGAATGTATCATTCAATTCATCATAATCATTGAGTTCAATCAAGAAAGCAGTCACAAAATCAGGACCAAAACTAGTTCCTTTTCTTTGCCTCTTACTCTTCCTAGGTTCAATTTCATCAATTGGCATGGAAGGTAAAGTCATGGAGGAAGATGCAACGCGCTAGGCATATAATCAATTTGCACATCATTTTTTTAAAGGAAATATATCCTCAAAGAATTCAACATCACGGTATTCACACAATGAACGATCACTCAAACACATGAATCGATAAGCTGCATTGTTTTTAGCATAACCAATAAATACAACATCAAAAGTTTTAGATCTGATTGCATCAACTTTAAAAGTAGGCAATCCTACTTTAGCTAGACACCCCCACACTTTCAGAAATTTAATATTAGGCGAATGCATTTCCATAACTCATAAGGTGTCTTGTCTAATTTTTTATGAGGAACTCTGTTAAGAATATGGTTGGCAGTCCATACAACTACACCCTAAATGTTATCAAGTAAACCATAACTAGAAAGCAAAGCATTCTTCATTTCTTTCAAAGTTCTATTTTTTTCTTTCTGCTATACCATTTTGTTGTGGGCTGCATGGAGCTGCCATTGTTCTTACAGAATGCCTTCCAAGAGTTGGTGATGTATTCACCTCCTCTATCAGATCTAATCCTTTTGATTTTTTGATTTAGTTGGTTTTCTACTTCTGCCTTATAAATGTAAAACACATTTTCAGCTTCATCCTTGGATCACAACAAATACATTTTGGTGTATCTAGAATGGTCATCTACAAAGGTGATATAATACTTTTTACCACCTCTACTTTCTGTGTTTTTAAATTCTGATAAGTCTGAAATGGACTAATTCTAACAACTCAGTTGTCCTTTCATTTACAGAATCAAAAAGTTTCCTCTTGTATTTAGCCTCAACACATACACCACATTTTCTATGACCATCTTGTACCAAATTCATAATTAAACCCATTGCATGTAAGAGATTGACAAATTTAACATTTAAATAACCAAGTCTAGCATGCCATAAATCCAAAGACTGAATGATATAAGCAAAAGATGAAACATTCTCATTATCAATCAAAGTCTCAAGCACATACAAGCATCCAGACCTATAACCCTTTCCTACGAATTCACCATTCTCATATAAGACTATTTTACCAGCTTCAATCACTTGTTTTATGCCAACAATTTCAAGCAAACCAGATGAAATCAAATTCCTATACAGAGAAGGTACATATAAAACATTATGTGATAAAAGAGACTTTCCTAAAGTGAGCTTTAGAGACACCTTCCCTTTCCCAATGACCTGAGAGACACTTGAGTTTCCCATATAGACTTGGTCTATTTCAGTAGCTTCCTCAAACTCAGCAAAGAGCTCCCTATCAGAACATAAATGCTTGGTTTCTCTAGTGTCCAATAACCATTCCACCTTTTCAGCTACACGGTTTGCTTCAGTGATCATAGTAATCAGTTGGCCGTTTTCTTCAACAAGGTTGGCATGCGGCTTGGGCTGTTCTCCATTAGGCTTTGAGACGTTGTCCCAGCTTCCCACAGACGTAGCATCCTTGCTTGGACTTGTCAGAAGGCTTTCCCCGCTTCTTGAAATTAGGACCCGTCTTGTTTTGCACATTATCCTTCTTAGGTCCAACATTTGAGTCCTTCTTATTGAACATGTCAACATTCGTAGAAGACTCTATAAGATTAGCCTTAACCGAATTATCATAAACTTTAGGAGCATGCTTATCCTTGAGGTGATTCGCCTCTTCAATCTTCATGTGGCTGATGAGTTCAACTAGGGTCAGATCCTTCTTCTTGTGCTTCAGATGGTTGCGGTAGTTGGCCCAAGAATCAGGCAACTTCTCGATCAGGAAATTGGCTTGCAGGACTTCACACATCTTCATCCCTTCGGCCAAAATATAAGCCACCAGATTCTCGTACTCATGGACTTGAGGCATGATTGGCTTTTTGTCCACCATCTTGAACTGCATGAATTTCCCACACACATACTTCTTCTTTCCAACATCATTAGTAGAATATTTAGTCTCTATAAAATCCCACATCACCTTTGCAGATTTGTGAGTAGCCAATAAATCGAAAATAGGGTTCGTAACATGACTGAGCATATAACCACGAACTTCTTTATTATCAAATTCATATTTTTTCATGGTCTGGTCAACTGCAGCAGTCGAAGTACCTTCCTGAGATGCAGATCCGTCCATCCCTAGAGTGTTGCGAACGACACCAGTGACTGGATCAGGAGTCGGTGTAGCAGAAGTCGGGGCTGGTTGCAGAAGAACATAGTCGACCTCCAACTGCTCGAAAAAAATCAGCATCTTCTGGGACCACCTCTTGTAGTTCGTTTCGTCTAGAGGTTCAAGTTTGGACAGATCCAACATCGTCTTGAAGTACGGTATCATTGCCATTCTGGATTCTCAAAATATCCCTTCTAAATTGTTAGTACGAAACCAGAATTAAACTAGATGAAACCTTATGGAAATTTGAGTGTAGGGCCACTTTGAAATCCGATTTGAAAAACGCGAACGAAACTTGCTGCGTCTCGGTATGGAATTCGCTGCCTTAGAAGCAATTTCGCCCTGACCCATCGGAGCTCTATCATATCGGCGTCGCCCCCCATGGTTCGCACAACGTCCTCCGATCGCGGGCTCTCGCCAACGAAGGACTGGAATCAGTCGGGTATGCTCAGAACGAAAACGATTTTAGTGAAGAAAGTTGATATGTTTTCTGTGTGTTCTTCAAAACCAGAAAGCTCCTCCTTATAAAACGTTTTTTGTAACTCCTAACCAATTACTTCAACAAAGAACATAGTGGTTACGCTTAAAATTAGGGGATGTTACAAACAGAGTTTGAATAAGTCAAACAATTTTAAAATTCGAAAAAAGAAATCGGAAGAATCGGAAACGTAATTAATTTACGTTCCTAAACTTAAAAGCCCAAAAAGTTAACGTGACTCATAAAATAGGACTGCATACCGCGCACGTGCCACAGGCCGGACAGCGGCTGCGGTGCGCGCGAGGGGGACAACTTTCTAATTCAACTAACCCATACAAGAAAACCCCCAAATATATACTACTCCCTTTTTGAGTCAAAAGGTCGATGTGGGAGAGCAAAAAAGCACTTCACCCACTACTTTGAAAACTTCAACACTCCAACATTGGTCTCCTCAACCTTGATGGTGGGGGATGTGATACCCCGTATTTTTTGTAAGGTTATTTTGGAAATTTTGGAATTTTCCCGAGTACCCGTTTAGTACGTCGGATTTAATTCAGGTAGCTTGAGACATTCTGTAATATGCTCTGTATCTGTAATATTTTTTCTCAGTGAAATAAAATACAGACGACGTGCTTCGGATGTTTATACGCGTTCGCGTACGATAATTTTTATCCCGGGTTAATGTCTTGCTCGTTCAAGAGCTGAATGGGCGGGAAAAGGCAAAAACGGCGACCGCCGTACAGTAACGGTGCCCGCCGTCGTTGGGCCTGAGGTGTCAGGCCGTCGTCTCCTACTCTAGGCTCGCCAGGGCTAGGAACGGTGCCCGCCGCAGCCCGCCGTAGGCAAAGTTGCGACGCCCGCCGTGATTACCCAGCAGTCATTACCCGTTGGTCGCCGACGAGCTCTGGCCGCGCCGATCTAGCCCTGCTCGGCTTCGTCTAGGGTGATGATGATGTTCCCATTGCTTTGGCTATAAAAGGAGGTGTTGAGGGAAGGATTTTGAGCCATCCCAGCACTGAATCTCTGCCAAATTTTTGCCTCGTCGGAGTGTTAGTTTCGCCGGATTTCGGAAGCTTCGTTGGTGTCGGTTGGTGGTGTTTCCAGAAGCCCTTGTGAAGCCTTTTGGTTGCCTTTGGAGGTTGGAACCTAGGCAAGGCAAAAAGGGGTCGAAACGCGCATCATTTGGGTGAGTTTTTCTCTCGTTCTGTCGTCGGAGTTCTTCACGGCGACCGCCATGTTCTTTACGGCGCCCACCGTGATGAATGCGGCGACCGCCGCCAAGAACGGCGACCGCCTCCAGTGCCCAGAATGCCTTCGTGGCTTTGGCTTGGTTGGTTGTCGTCGTGGGGTCTTTCCTTTCGATTTCTTTCGCCGTTTTTAGATTCGTACTGTTGTTATGTCAGATCTAACTTAGGGTTCCTTTTATGGGTCGACTCGAAGGTCGTTGTGCTGTCGGAGCTATACCCGTGTCGAGCCCGGAATCTCGTCGTTGTCGTTAGGCTTGTTTCTATTCTGCGGATTAAGGCAAGTGGCGGTTCGCTCTTGCTCATCGTTTCCATATTTACATTGATTATCAGTTGTTTATCTGAGTAATTAATTTGGAACGATTATTACTGTGTTCTTCTGGAAGTGATTTATAAACTGTTTTGAAAATCATATAATAGGTTGTATATATGTTAGAACAATGCTATTATCTGTGATCGCCTTTCGGGCCTTTATGTGGATTTATTCTGTAACTGTGATTGTGCTATATCTGTGTGGTTAGTACTGTTAGTTAGGAATGTACTCGGACTTCGTCCGGTCATTTCTTTATAATCTGGTATCGGGGTGGCTCGTCTCCATCTGGTAGTATTCTAAGATCATGATCGGTCTCTTTCACAAGTGTGTAGAGACAGGACACTTAGCTGGTGTCACAAACCTTCCGGTGTACGTCACTCTCGACGAAACGTATACTAAGATGTGTCGTCCCAATGGTGGGGTACACATGTAAAAGTCTAATAATGTGATGTGTGGTTTGTAATATAAATCAGATAAGTGCTACTCGACGCACATAATTAATAAACCTTCGGCGAGTAGTGCAGCTAAGTTATAATGCAGCTAGGAAAACTCGTCTCGACTTTGATCATAGTACGTTCTCTTTCCAATCCGGACTCGCTGTATGCGGTGAGGTTGGTCGTGAACCGAAGCATCTCAGTCAACTTTTAAATCATTGTTGTATGATTCTGTAAACATTCCAGATTTGTCATAATTCCTTAAAGACTCATTTCCGTTGGAGTCTTCTTTCGAGTCGATTTCTGTGAAGATTCAGTCTTCCAGAATCTTCTCTTGTGCATACCTCTTGTTTATTCCAGTAGGAGTATGATGGTTGACTATCGTCATCGGTTGTTATTCGAGAAGCGATGAGTCTAACCTAATACGACTGCTTCGAACCATTCTGCTTTGTACCCTTGCTAGTCTATTCAAGTAGACTAACCCACGAACCTTGTTCTCTGCATGTGGGCTGGTGTCATCCGTTCGATTCGGCACATCAGATAGAAAGTAGCTCAGAAGAATAGAAGGACTATGGAGTCGACGGTGGTTTTCGAATGTTTGAGTTATTTCGTTAATCAGGTTGAGATCTTTTGGACAATGACTTTGGTTGTAATGTATTTTATAAGACTTCCGCTGTACCCTACTTTATAAGACTTCCGCTGTATTTGGTTTAAACTCTGTGTTAGCCTATTCGGGATTGGAACTTTTCTTTTCCGCTGTATTTGGTTTAAACTCCGCTGTACCCTCTTATGGACGATCCTTTCTTTTCCGCAGCTGAGATTGGAACTGAGTCACCAGAGCCGTGTGACCCAGGACCAAGCAGGGTGCAAAGCTCATCACCAGAGCAGGATGGTGAGCCAAGCCCGAAGAGACCTTGCATGGATAGCCGGTCTTACAGGAGACGTCTTGGAGCGCCTTAGTGTGGTTTGGCGTTGCCTAGTGTCGTAGCTTCTTTTGCTAGTGTTTCAGTTGTATTTGTGTTTTGTTTCAGTGTTTCGGCTAGTGTCTGTGGATTTTCTAGATTTCCGAGCAAGTTCTGTTTTGATGCTCGAAGATTTGACTCATGTGTTGCTTGTGTAAAAGTTCGAAGGTTCATCTATAAAATGCCAAGTTGATCTATTCTGAGTAATTTATTTACGTTGGTATGTTGCATAAGTATATTGCATAATATTAATGTATTGAATGCTTGGATTTGGATCGGTAAACAGATGGTGAACCCAAGAAGCACGAGGAACTCGACTCGAGCCGGTGCTGGGACTAGCCAAGATCCCAGGCCAGCAAGAAGAGGTGTTCAAGATGAGCACTAGTCAGAGTCTCGCGTTCAACATAGGCGTGAAGGTCAGGATCAAACCCAAGCACCGACACTGTTTGATGCCGCAGCTATTGAGGCGATTCGCGGGATTGTGATGCAGGCAATTACGGATGTATTGAGACCCAGTGCGCCCCAAGCGCAAGAAGTACCTACTCACCCAGCGGTTCCTGATGTTGTGGAGCCCGGAAACCCTGTGGTTCAGGAGAATATCGTCAGGTCTAGAGACAGCTATGGTCGCGCTCTTAAGACCATCACTTCCATGAGGCCCGATTGCTATAACGGGAAAGGGGAGCCAGTAGCAGTGACTCATTGGTTCTCCCATATGGAGAGGCTGTTTCGGAACGTGGAGTGTACTGAGGCCGAGAAGGTCCATATCGCTTCTCTTCAGCTAAAGGAGGAGGCTAGCGAGTGGTGGGAGAGCACAGGTTTGGCAGAGAGCCCAGTGTTGACTTGGTCGATGTTCAAGACCAAGATGGTTGATCGCTTTTTCTCCCGTGCTATGAGAGAAGAGAAGCATAAAGAGTTCTTGTACCCAAAGACGGATGGTCTGAAAGTGACCGAGTTGGCATCTAAGTTCAATCATCTTTTATAGTACGCCCCTGCCGAGATTACCAACGAGGCCCAAAAGATCTGGTACTTCCACGAGTGGATGAGCCCGGATATCAAGCCGTTAATGGTGCACCACACATGCTCTACCTTGGAGCAGTATGTGGATTGTTCCTAAAGGCTGGAGGTAACTCTAGAGGAGTCGACCAAGTGGCGCAACCGACAGAAGTCGATGCAGAACCAGAACCAGGGAGGTGGCTTTAAGCGCCCTGTGCAACCATCTAACTTTGCCAAGTCCGGCCGAGCTAAGACGAAGATGATGCATGGAGGATCGACTCAGCAGTCAAGGCAGACCAGGAGTTCAGTTCAGTGCTATAACTGTGGCATTGCTGGCCACAAGAGCAACGAGTGTCAGAAGGAGAAGAGATCGTGCTTTGGGTGTGGACGTGATGGTCATCTGCAGAAGTTCTGCAAGCAGGGGAAGCAGAAGGGAGTAGAGTCGCAGCAAGGGTCAGTTCATCAGAGCAACCGACCTAGGTTCAAGTCTGCCGAGACTCCTAGCCCGTCAGTTCAGACGACTGCTCAGAACAGGGGAAAGGCCCCAACTGTTTCTGGAAGTCAAGGCCAACGCTTGTACGAGATGTGCGAAGCAGATGGACCCAATGCTCCAATTGCTCAAGGTACTTTATACCTGCACTCTACTTCAGTGTGCATTCTATTTGATTCTGGTGCTACGCATTCCTTTATTTCGGATAGCTGTGTTAGCAAGTTAGACTTAGTGTGCAACGATTCGTGCGACCCTTTCATCGTTAGTCTTCCTAATGGAGAATGTTTGGTGGGAACCAAAAATCTGTCCGACTTTCCGATTACCATTCAGGGTAAGGAGTTTGAGGCAAATCTGATCTGTATAGCCATGGCTCCATACGACATCATTCTTGGTATGGATTGGCTGATGCGTCACAAGGCGGTGATCGACTTCAGTTCAAGAACGGTGACGGTGTCATCTGGGGGCCAGTTCGTGTGCAAGTTCAAAGGTCGGAATGACGCTGATAACAGCAAGCTGATCAATGCGATGGCTGCGTTTAAGCTACTATGACAAGGATGTGTCGGGTACCTTTTCTACTTGGATTCGCCCGCGAAGGATGGACCTGAGGTTCTTGATATTCCTGTGGTTAGGGAGTTTTCAGATGTCTTTCCGGAAGAAATTCTTGGATTACCCCCGAACCGTGGCGTAGAGTTTTCAATTGATCTTGAGCCTGGTACGACGCCGATTTCCAAATCACCGTATCGGATGGCTCCAGCTGAGATGCAAGAGTTGAAGAATCAACTTCAAGATCTTCTTGACAAAGGTTATGTCAGGCCGAGTGCATCGCCGTGGGGTGCTCCGGTATTGTTCGTCAAAAAGAAGGACGGATCGTTCCGACTTTGTATCGACTACCAAGAGTTGAACAAGGTGACGATCAAGAACAAGTATCCTCTACCTAGGATTGATGACTTGTTGGACCAGTTGCATGGAGCAAAGGTTTTCTCCAAGATTGACCTGAGATCGGGTTATCACCAGCTCAGAATTCGTGAGCAGGACATTCCTAGAACTGTGTTCAGGACCAGATATGGTCATTACGAGTTCGTAGTGATGCCTTTTGGGCTTACAAATGCTCCAGCTGTCTTTATGGACCTGATGAATCGATGTTTTCACCAGTACTTGGACAAGTTCGTAGTGGTCTTCATAGACGACATTCTGATCTACTCTCCGAGTGAAGAAGTCCATGAGGAACATCTGTGGATTTCTTTGTCAATCCTTAGACAACATCAGCTTTATGCTAAACTGTCCAAGTGTGAATTCTGGATGAAAGAGGTGGCTTTCTTAGGCCACGTGATCAATGAGAATGGGGTTATGGTTGATCCCCAAAAGATTGAAGCGGTGGCTAATTGGACACAGCCCCAGAACATGAAGGAGGTGCGCAGTTTTCTTGGGCTTGCCGGGTATTATAGACGGTTCGTGGAAGGATTTTCAAAGATCGCTCTACCTATGACCAATCTACTCTGCAAGGTTCACAAGAAGTTTGTCTGGAATGACAAGTGCGAGGCCAGTTTCCAGGAGTTGAAACGACGGCTGACCTCGACACCCGTGTTAGCACTCCCAGAGGGGAATGACGATTATGTGGTCTATAGTGATGCTTCAAAGTGTGGTCTTGGTTGTGTTTTGATGCAGATGGGCAAAGTCATTGCTTATGCATCCAGACAACTCAAGACTTACGAAGAAAACTATCCGACACATGATCTTGAGCTAGCATCGATTGTCTTTGCGCTGAAGATTTGGAGGCATTATCTCTACGATATAAGATGCAAAGTCTTCACTAACCACAAAAGTCTCAAGTATATATTTACTCAAAAGGAGGTAAATATGAGACAACGCTGCTGGCTAGAGTTGCTCAAGGACTACGACATGGAGTTGCTGTATCATCCGGGCAAGGCTAATGTAGTAGCTGATGCACTGAGCCGGAAGACAACTCACGAGATTATAGTTGCTCTACTTACTGCTCAGACCAAGCTAAACCAAGAGTCGTGCGACATTGAAGTCCTGTATGATCAGCGTAGATGTTTCCTGAGTATGCTGGAAATTCAGGCTACACTGCTGGATCAGATCAAGGAAAAGCAAGTCGATGACGTCATCTTGGTGAAGTTAAGTAGTGAGGTGATGGATGGGAAAGCTCCCAGTTTTGTGATTCAGGATGATGGATCGCTGTGGTTTCAGGACATAATCTGTGTGCCAGACACAGAGAGTCTTCGTCAGTTGGTGATGAGAGAAGCTCATTCATCTGCTTATTCTGTGCATCCAGGCTCCAGCAAGATGTACAAGGATCTCAGGAAGAAGTTTTGGTGGCCAAACTTGAAGTGGGATGTAGTGGACTTCGTGGCTAGGTGCTTGACTTGTCAGAAGGTCAAGATTGAGCATCGCAGGCCAGGTGGTGAGTTACTACCTCTCCCTGTGCCAGAGTGGAAGTGGGAAGGCATTGCCATGGATTTCGTCACAAGGCTACCCAAGACTCGAGGTCAGAAAGATGCTATCTGGGTGATCGTGGATCGGCTTACGAAGAGAGCTCATTTCATAGCCATTAAGACCATGTGGGAAGTCCAGAAGTTAGCAGAGGTCTATCAGAAGGAGATTGTCCGTTTGCATGGTATCCCTAAGACCATTGTATCTGATCGAGATGGCCATTTCATGTCGAGGTTCTGGAAGGAGCTTCATAAGGCTATGGGGACCGAGTTAAGGTTCAGTACAGCTTTTCATCCTCAGACAGATGGCCAGTCTGAAAGGACCATCCAGACTCTGGAGGATATGCTTAGATCTTGTGTGCTCGATCGTCCGACTAGCTGGGAGGACAGCTTGAGTCTGATTGAGTTCACATACAATAATAGCTGGCATGCTACAATTAAGATGGCTCCGTTTGAAGCTTTGTACGGTCGCAGATGCAGATCTCCGATTTGTTGGGACGATAACACCGACAAGATTATGCTTGGACCAGAGTTGGTCGAGAGGACAGTTGCAGATATTGCTTTGATCAGGCAGAGAATGTTGACTACTTAGAGTCGACATAAATCTTACACAGATAAGAAGCGTAGGAATGTCGAGTTCGAGGTTGGCGACAAGGTCTTCGTCAAGGTGTCGCCTTCCAAATGAGTTTTCAGGTTTGGTAAGCGTGGAAAGCTTAACCCTCGCTATGTGGGACCGTTCGAGATTCTGGATAGGGTGGGAACCTTAGCGTACCGCTTGGCGTTACCGCCATCGGCTCACCCGGTGCATAACGTGTTCCATGTATCTTTACTCAGGAAGTATGTGCCAGATGAGTCTCATGTGCTTAGCTATGAGGACATCGAGATTCAAGCTAATGGTACTTATGAAGAGTTACCCGTGCGCATTTTGGAGCGTCGGGAGAAGCGTTTGCGCAACAAGATCGTGCCGTTGGTATGAGTGTTGTGGTCTAAGTCAGGGACCAAAGAAGTTACTTGGGAGACGTGGGAAACCGAGTTAGATATGCTCAGGCATTTTCCCGAGTTATTTTCGGCCTAAGTTTCGGGGTCGAAACTTCTTTTAAGGGGGGGGGGGAGATGTGATACCCCGTATTTTTTGTAAGGTTATTTTGGAATTTTTGGAATTTTCCCGAGTACCCGTTTAGTATGTCGGATTTAATTCAGGTAGCTTGAGACATTCTCTAATGTGCTTTGTATCTGTAATATTTTTTCTCAGTGAAATAAAATACAGACGACGTGCTTCGGATGTTTATACGCGTTCGCGTACGATAATTTTTATCCCGGGTTAATGTCTTGCTCGTTCAAGAGCAAGGAAAAGCAAGGAAAATATGCAAGAAATGATAAGCAAGCAAGACAATATCACAAAACTGGAATTGCTGGAATTGCAAACACAAAAAACTGTACAAAAAACTTACAGGTAGCTGTAGAGCAGCCAAACAAGAAACTACAAATATAAAGGAGAGAGAGGGAGAGAGATTTTTAGCGTGCCTCTAACAAGTGAGGGCTTACCAGCTTAAATAGAGAAAGGAAAAATTGCTATTTGGGGGCACTATTAAGGCGCCGTACAACTGTTCATATGAATAGTGCCGAAATAAGTGCGTTGGTACTGTTCAGAGTAGACTTCTGCTTTTGTTGTAGAAGTCCTTTGTTTTTTGTCGATGAGACTGATCTGATTGTATTTTGTCTGATTGTTTTGCCGACATCTTTGATCTGAAAGATTTTTGATGGGCCAAGGACTTCTTTGTGGGCTTAAAGAGAGTCTGGGCCTTTTGGGCTTGCAACCTTACTGGGCGTAAGGGTCTTGTGCAAACTGATCAAATGGGTCATAATCAGTTTGCTGGGCTAAGTTTGCCGAGCTGGCTTGGTCTTCTTCTTCTTGGACTTTATCAGCCCAAGACTTGGGCTTCTCGTCCGAGATGTCAACAATTGTTACAGAGTTTTGCTTGGATTTGAGATTCATGTATTTCTTCCATTCTTGATAGTCGAGCCAGTCTTGGTCTTGAATTTGTGAGGGTGACGCAGTTGCCACCGGGACTCCTGACGGGTGAATGACAATCTCCTTTGAGGGGGCAGGAGAAGCTTGTGATCCTTTAGATTTGATTATTGCCTGGATGTTGTTGAGTGAGTAGGAATCTGGGTCAACCTTTTCCCACCATCGAACTTTGAACTTGCGGCAGAGAGAAAGGGGACATGGAGAGGGTAATGCTTGCTGTAGTTCATAAATCCAGCAGAGTATCCAAGATACACCAGTGCACCTATGGAATTGTATTGGTTTTATGTAGTTTTGGACCGGACAATGTTTGACAAAGAAGTCGTAGGATTGCCTAGCTTCTTCAGGGTAAATTTCAGGGATTGGCCCAAAGTAGTTTCACCAATCAAAGAACCAGACTGGTAAATTGCTGTTGCATGTTTTTGAGAAGAAAAAGAACCAGGAATGGTTGAATGCTCGGATAAGAAAAGACTTGGTCCAAGCATCTCTGTAGTCATAATAGGAATAGCCTTTCGGCCAGAAAGGGATTGAGAATGCTTTTTGTGTGCTAGGTTCTCCCCAATATTTTCTGGAGATGACCTTCAGAATTTTGCATTTTGATCCTTTTGGCCAACCTAGTATCAGGGCCTTGTTATTTTAATCTCCTTATCCTCTTCATCGTTTTCAAAATCTAAGTTTCAGTCTTTCTTTTAAGTACTTATCTAGGCTTTGGGCACAGCGCTTGGTTTAGTCCCGTAAGATCCGTTTGGTCAGCCTTGAGATTAGGGAAGGATCTCTTACAACAACAATTAGATATCCTAAATGCCACCGTCTCCACAGAAGACGATCAGGGAAGGATCTCTACAGATCAAAATGCAACCAACCAACTTATATATGCTATAAGTATGTATTTCGTTGGCAACCCGCATGAAGAACTTCAAGCCAACAAGATCACCTTAACAGAACTTAGATGCCCAACTCTAAGTGATTATAGGTGGTACAAGGACGTCTTCATCACCTATGTCCTTAAAAGACCAGAATGTACAAGGACGTCTTCATCACCTATGTCCTTTTGGCCAACCTGGTATCAGAGCCTTGTTATTTTAATCTCCTTATCCTCTTCATCGTTTTCAAAATCTAAGTTTTAGTCTTTCTTTTAAGTACTTATCTAGGCTTTGGGCACATCGCTTGGTTTAGTCCCGTAAGATTCGTTTGGTCAGCCTTGAGATTAGGTGGTCCCGGTGGACGGTCCCGTTGTTATAAGCCTTAGATATGACCTTATTTTAGAAAAACTTTACTTTGTTTTAAAAACATGTCGATGGCAAGAAGATTATTCCGGCGAGGTTCCGGTAGCAATTCGGAACAAATCGTTCATAGCAATGAGAACATGTATAGTCTTGACCCTGACAATATTCAAGACTGGACTATTCCCGATAATCCTCAGTCTATTTATAGATCTGGGATCTTGGATATGTTCCATGCCAATTGCATCAAACACCAAGAATCAACCATCTGCCTTACAAAAGAGCAGCAGTCTCTTAGACTTCTCAACCCTACAACCATTCAAAGTTATCTTAGAAAAGGTTATAGATTTTTGCATCTTGGGTTAATCCAAATTGCATTAAAACCTCTTCATAGAAAAGGTATTGATTCCTCTGTCTTCCTAGCCCTTAGGGATGACCGGTTTCTCTCATACAAAGACTCTATCCTTGCTTTAGTCTAATCCAACATCTGCAATGGACCTTTGTTCTTCAATTGTTCTCCAAACTTCTCAGTCGACTTGACTGACCCTAGGATTTGTCAAACCGTCATCCTAGACATCAAAATGCTGAATAACAACTGCAAACAGTTCACTAAGAACTTTGCTGTTATTTATAGACTGCATTTCAAACTCATGAGTTCTTTAACAGATCCTAAGTGCACCATTACCCCTCTAGCTCATGGAGAGACTGTTCTTCTTCAATTAGAAGCAGAAAAGTCTTGCACTTTCACTCCCAAGACCATCAAGTGGAAAGACATTACTATTCCTGAAACCCTAGAGGTCGACAACGACAATCCTCCTAGAAACCTGGAACAGCAAGAGATCTCTCAGATCATAGAAGAGTCTGATGGTAGAATTCTCACCAGGTTCAATTCGGTCAGAGAAAACTCAACCAACCGACCTAGCTTTGCCCCTGCTCGGAATTCTATTAATGACCCCTTCTACTCCATGACCAGTGAGTTCTCTAGAAATAGTTCTCTAAAAAGAGATCATATAGACTTTGCCCATCCTCTTCCAAGAATCATTCCCCAGAATGAGGAAGAGTCTGTTGGTGATCATTCTCCTACCTCTACCAACATGCATAACTATTCTACTATCAATGTCTTAACCAAAGAAGGTTTTACCATTGATAAAGAGTATCTTAGAAAAGATTTCTATGGCTCCAGCAACAGCAAGAAGAGAAAATGGTTCATGCAACTAGACAAAGATTGCAGAGATAGAATCCAAGAGGAATATTATGAAGAGATGAACAATCTCCAAACTAATATTCTATTCTTTAGATGGTTCTCTATTTATATGTCTAAGAAAGACATTGATGACCATTTCCATCTTCCTTCCTTAGAGGTGCAAAATAGGATTTCTAGAACCTGGAATCTTTTTCCCTCAGGAACCAGTACCTCTGTTCATCCTCCGCTCAAGAGTATCATTGTTAAACATGACAATGAAGATATTCGTGCTGATCCCTTTAAGAAAGGGAGACCTGAGCAGGATAACAGTCAGACCAATTTGGGAGATATCAAGAAGATCTACTCCCAAAACAACTACAGCAATCAAATCCTTCATACCATCTCTGAACAAATAGATCAGATTCATCTTGGTATGGATAAAGGATTGAGTTCCCCTAAGTTTCCTAGAGATATTAGTAGGCCTCACTTTCAAGCTGAAAGTATTCCTAACAATCTCTTAAGCAACATCAGCCTTAGCCCTCCTTCTATCCTTGATAGAATCAATCAAAGGATGGATTCCTTCCATCTAGCCATTAACCAAAGGATGGATAATATCCAGGCTTCCTCCTCAAAACGGGTCACCTCTCCAGCTGCAAATATCAACTGCCTGAAGAATAAAGGCAACTGTAGCAGTAAGTCTAAGAAGGATTCTGAAGACTATATAAGTAGCTCTAGCAAGACGAGCCACTCCATCAACAAAATCGCTTTTCTAGGATCTGAATCCCCAGAGATTAATAAACTCAGGAGAAGAGGAAACGGATCTCAGCATTACTCCAAAAGATTTGGAGCACATACTGACACTAGAAATTACTACAATCGTCCAACTCCTCCTGATCTTCAGTATGAAGAAAGAGCTAAATTCAGGACCACGGATTACAATGGAACATCCATCTATGAATGGAACATAGATGGCAAATCAGAAGGAGAAATCATGAATACTCTCCAAGAAATGGGAATGGCTAAAGCAGCCTATAGAACCCATGATCAAACGGATAAGACAGCAGCATGTCTTATAATTCAAGGCTTCACTGGTCAGCTTAAATACTGGTGGGATAATGCCTTGAACTTACAACAACAATTAGATATCCTAAATGCCACCGTCTCCACAGAAGACGATCAGGGAAGGATCTCTACAGATCAAAATGCAACCAACCAACTTATATATGCTATAAGTATGTATTTCGTTGGCAACCCGCATGAAGAACTTCAAGCCAACAAGATCACCTTAATAGAACTTAGATGCCCAACTCTAAGTGATTATAGGTGGTACAAGGACGTCTTCATCACCTATGTCCTTAAAAGACCAGACTGTAACAAATCTTTTTGGAAAGAAAGATTTGTTTCAGGATTACCATCCCTCTTCGCAAAAAGAATCGTTACCAAGCTTAAAGAAAACATAGGTAAGGAAGAAATCCCTTGGAAGGATATCACCTATGGGCAGCTTGGAGCATTCATCAAGAAAGAAGGATTAACATTATGCACTGAATTAAAAATTCAGGCAAAATACGGAGGAGAAAAGGGTAAATCCAGAAGAGAAATGGGAAACTTCTGTGAAGCCTTTGGCATGGAAAAGATCCAAGCCCCCTCCAGAGCTAGAAAAGAGAAGACTCATAGACCTAAAAGAGAATTCTTTAGGCGCTCTAAACAGAGATCTAACAGGTATGATAAATCTGTCCACACCAGAGATAGCAAGCCTAATAGACCCAGCTACGACAAAAAGATTATCTGCTATAAGTGTCGTAAGCCAGGTCACAAGGCCAACAGTTGTCCAATGAAGCAGAAGATCAACGAGCTTCTTAAAGATGAACCAGATCTTAAAGAAAAGATTGGTGAACTTCTCTGCCTAGACACTGAATCCTCCTCTGACAATGAAGGATTATATGAGATCAACTATGATTCTTCAAGCTCTGACCAAAATCAACCTCAGCATTACTGCAATGTCATTACCAAAGCAGAAAGAGAAGAAGCTCTTTTTGACCTCATCAATCAGATTTCAGATCCTCAAACTAAGCATGATTATTTCATGAAACTTAAGGATCTTATCTTCAACGAGCAAAGACCAGCCCTCAATAGACCCTTCAGCATCTCAAAACTCTTTGAAGATCAACCTAGTAATAATATTCTAGGTTCCAAAGTCACCATCAAAGACCTTCAATCCGAAGTCAATACTCTCAAGAAAGAAGTCAAAGGACTTCAAGAGTATGTTAGACTAAGAGACTCTATGGATGATCTCATAGAAATCAGAATTAACAGACTAGAATCTAAAAAAGAATCTAGCTGCAGTTCTGAGATAAGATCATCTAACAGATCCAGCCAAGGCTCTGTTAAAATAAGAACCTCTTCCTCTACCAGCAAGAAGCCCCTCATCTCGAACAATGAATCATTTAACACCTCTTTCCAGCAAGACAATCTCTTTCTTTCAGCTCTTAACAAAGTAGAATGCCAAAAATGGTATTGTCCTGTTAAGATCAAGATTGAAGATTCCACCTTCAGTATTGTCGCCCTCATTGACAGCGGAGCTGATCTCAATTGTATCAGAGAAGGCCTTGTCAATTCCAAGTATTTTGTCAAGACCAATGAAAGACTTCTTAATGCCAGCGACATTAAAATGCAGTTGAACTACAAAATTCCTAAAGCCTCCGTCTGCAGCAATGGATGGTGTCTCCTAAACTCTTTTGTCCTTGTCAAGGATCTTCAGCAAGAAGTCATCCTAGGTTCCCCGTTCCTAACCCAGCTTTATCCCTTCTCAGTTGATAAAGACGGCATTCATGCCAAGGTCCTAGGAAAAAACCTAGACGTCCCCTTCCTTTTCCCAATCAAGAGCAGAGATCTTGATCTCCTTCAAAATGCTTCTATCAAAAGACAGCTTAACAGCATTCAGCATAAGAAAACCCTCATTAGAGATTTAACTAATGAAATTGGGTTTTTAAAGATTGAAGAAAGGCTGCAAGGCCCTCTTTGGCAAACCAAGGCCCTAGACTTTGAGAATCTCTTCAAAGAGCAAGTCTGCGCGGATATCCCCAATGCCTTCTGGGATAGAATGAAGCATCATGTTTATCTCCCCTATGAAAAAGACTTTCATGAAAGAGATATCCCAACCAAAGCTAGACCTATTCAAATGAACAAGGAACTCTTAGAAACCTGCAAGAAAGAAATTGAGACCTTGTTAGTTAAGAAGCTAATTAGAAAATCTCAATCTCCCTGGAGTTGTGCGGCTTTCTATGTCATGAACGTAGCCGAAAAAGAAAGAGGCGTTCCTAGGCTGGTTATCAACTACAAACCTCTCAACAAAGCCTTACAATGGATCAGGTATCCTATCCCCAATAAAAGAGACCTCCTCAACAGACTTTTCGAAGCAAAAGTCTTCTCTAAGTTTGACATGAAGAGCGGTTACTGGCAAATCCAGATTGTCGAAGAAGACAGATACAAAACCGCCTTCACTGTACCATTTGGGCATTACGAATGGAACGTCATGCCCTTTGGTCTCAAAAATGCCCCTTCAGAATATCAAAGGATTATGAATGATATTCTGAATCCCTTCTCTGACTTCCTCATCGTCTACATCGACGATATCCTCATTTATTCCCTAACCTTAGAAGAACACTCTAAGCATCTCAATACCTTTCTGCATGTCATCAAAAAGAATGGATTAGTTTTATCTGCCACTAAGATAAAACTCTTTCAGACCAAGATTAGATTTCTTGGCCATGACATTCATCAACAAACCATCAAACCTATCCAGAGGAGCATTGAGTTCACAGATAGATTTCCCGACGAAATCAAAGACAAAACTCAATTACAAAGATTCCTTGGTTGCCTCAATTATATTTCTGATTTCTTTCCCGACCTCAGAAAACTCTGCATTCCCTTATTTTCCAGACTCAAAAAGAATCCTGCTCCTTGGGGTTCTGATCAAACCAAAGCCGTCCAAATCATAAAAAGCAAGATTAAATCTCTTCCTTGCCTAAGCCTTCCTCAGCCCAATGCTTTTATGATTGTTGAAACTGATGCCTCCAACATTGGTTTTGGTGACATTCTTAAACAAAGGATCAATCCAGAAAGCAAAGAGCAACTAGTTAGATTCTACTCTGGTTGCTGGGCTGGGCCTCAGTTAAACTATAGCACGATTAAAAAGGAAATCCTTTCCATCGTCGCTTGCATTTCCAAATTTCAAGATGATTTATACAACAAGTCTTTTCTTCTTAGAGTTGATTGCAAATCCGCAAAAGATATACTTCAAAAAGATGTCCAGAACATTGTCTCAAAACAAATTTTTGCTCGATGGCAAGCCATTTTATCAGTCTTTGATTTTGAAATTGAATTTATCAAAGGAGAAAGCAATTCTTTACCAGATTTTCTGACAAGAGAATTTCTGCAGGAAAAACCCTAAAACACATGGCCCCCTTTCCCTATTTCAAAACCCTCCAAGACAAACAAAAGGCCTACTACTCCTATTTCCGTGTCTTTGAAGCCCAAAAGACCGTTCGCAAAACTGCTCAAGAATCATTTCACTCCGAGAAGATTAAACATATCATTCTCTCTAGTGAAATCAAAATCCTCAACATTCGCCAACAAACTGCCGACAGGATCATAAAAGATCGCATTCTTTCTAACGTTCCTTTTTAAATCTTGTTTAAACAGGTTCTCAAGAATGGCGGGGAGGGGAAACCCTCGCAAGCAAACCCCACAGGATTATGCCTCAGCAAGCACGTCCCCAGCAAAAAGCGTTGTCCAAACGCAAAACCAATTTCAATCCTTATCCCAATTCCCAGCTCTCACAAACAGTCCTCTAAACCCGAGGACTCCACAAAAAACTGACAAACAAAAATCCACCAAGCATTTCCACAGATACGTCCTCAAGCAATCATCCCTACAAAATATCTGCCTCACAAAAGAATTCAATCCCCCTGACCAAAAGGACTTTGGACCCTTTATAAAAAATCTCTTCTCCAAAGACTTCCAGTGGTTTCCTTCTGACCCGGCAAAAACTCAGAAGTTCTATGAATTCGTTTTGGTAGATTCTGAATCTGCCGAAATCTCGCATACCAGAGACGATAATGATCCTAACCTCATTGTCTTCTCAAAATGCAAAATTCTGAAGGTCATCTCCAGAGAATCTTGGGGAGAACCTAGCACACAAAAAGCATTCTCAATCCCTTTCTGGCCGAAAGGCTATTCCTATTATGACTACAGAGATGCTTGGACCAAGGCTTTTCTTATCCAAGCATTCAACCATTCCTGGTTCTTTTTCTTCGCAAAAACATGCAACAGCAATTTACCAGTCTGGTTCTTTGATTGGTGGAACTACTTTGGGCCAATCCCTGAAATTTACCCTGAAGAAGCTAGGCAATCCTACGACTTCTTTGTCAAACATTGTCCGGTCCAAAACTACATAAAACCAATACAATTCCATAGGTGCACTGGTGTATCTTGGATACTCTGCTGGATTTATGAACTACAGCAAGCATTACCCTCTCCATGTCCCCTTTCTCTCTGCCGCAAGTTCAAAGTTCGATGGTGGGAAAAGGTTGACCCAGATTCCTACTCACTCAACAACATCCAGGCAATAATCAAATCTAAAGGATCACAAGCTTCTCCTGCCCCCTCAAAGGAGATTGTCATTCACCCGTCAGGAGTCCCGGTGGCAACTGCGTCACCCTCACAAATTCAAGACCAAGACTGGCTCGACTACCAAGAATGGAAGAAATACAAGAATCTCAAATCCAAGCAAAACTCTGTAACAATTGTTGACATCTCGGACGAGAAGCCCAAGTCTTGGGCTGATAAAGTCCAAGAAGAAGAAGACCAAGCTAGCTCGGCAAACTTAGCCCAGCAAACTGATTATGACCCATTTGATCAGTTTGCACAAGACCCTTACGCCCAGTAAGGTTGCAAGCCCAAAAGGCCCAGACTCTCTTTAAGCCCACAAAGAAGTCCTTGGCCCATAAAAAATCTTTCAGATCAAAGATGTCGGCAAAACAATCAGACAAAATACAATCAGATCAGTCTCATCGACAAAAAACAAAGGACTTCTACAGCAAAAACAGAAGTCTACTCTGAACAGTACCAACGCACTTATTTCGGCACTATTCATATGAACAGTTGTACGGCGCCTTAATAGTGCCCCCAAATAGCAATTTTTCCTTTCTCTATTTAAGCTGGTAAGCCCTCACTTGTTAGAGGCACGCTAAAAATCTCTCTCCCTCTCTCTCCTTTATATTTTGAGTTTCTTGTTTGGCTGCTCTACAGCTACCTGTAAGTTTTTTGTACAGTTTTTTGTGTTTGCAATTCCAGCAATTCCAGTTTTGTGATATTGTCTTGCTTGCTTATCATTTCTTGCATATTTTCCTTGCTTTTGATCCTTTTGGCCAACCTGGTATCAGAGCCTTGTTATTTTAATCTCCTTATCCTCTTCATCGTTTTCAAAATCTAAGTTTCAGTCTTTCTTTTAAGTACTTATCTAGGCTTTGGGCACAGCGCTTGGTTTAGTCCCGTAAGATCCGTTTGGTCAGCCTTGAGATTAGGTGATCCCGGTGGACGGTCCCGTTGTTATAAGCCTTAGATATGACCTTATTTTAGAAAAACTTTACTTTGTTTTAAAAACATGTCGATGGCAAGAAGATTATTCCGGCGAGGTTCCGGTAGCAATTCAGAACAAATCGTTCATAGCAATGAGAACATGTATAGTCTTGACCCTGACAATATTCTAGACTGGACTATTCCCGATAATCCTCAGTCTATTTATAGATCTGGGATCTTGGATATGTTCCATGCCAATTGCATCAAACACCAAGAATCAACCATCTGCCTTACAAAAGAGCAGCAGTCTCTTAGACTTCTCAACCCTACAACCATTCAAAGTTATCTTAGAAAATGTTATAGATTTTTGCATCTTGGGTTAATCCAAATTGCATTAAAACCTCTTCATAGAAAAGGTATTGATTCCCCTGTCTTCCTAGCCCTTAGGGATGACCGGTTTCTCTCATACAAAGACTCTATCCTTGCTTTAGTCCAATCCAACATCTGCAATGGACCTTTGTTCTTCAATTGTTCTCCAAACTTCTCAGTCGACTTGACTGACCCTAGGATTTGTCAAACCGTCATCCTAGACATCAAAATGCTGAATAACAACTGCAAACAGTTCACTAAGAACTTTGCTGTTATTTATAGACTGCATTTCAAACTCATGAGTTCTTTAACAGATCCTAAGTGCACCATTACCCCTCTAGCTCATGGAGAGACTGTTCTTCTTCAATTAGAAGCAGAAAAGTCTTGCACTTTCACTCCCAAGACCATCAAGTGGAAAGACATTACTATTCCTGAAACCCTAGAGGTCGACAACGACAATCCTCCTAGAAACCTGGAACAGCAAGAGATCTCTCAGATCATAGAAGAGTCTGATGGTAGAATTCTCATCAGGTTCAATTCGGTCAGAGAAAACTCAACCAACCGACCTAGCTTTGCCCCTGTTCGGAATTCTATTAATGACCCCTTCTACTCCATGACCAGTGAGTTCTCTAGAAATAGTTCTCTAAGAAGAGATCATATAGACTTTGCCCATCCTCTTCCAAGAATCATTCCTCAGAATGAGGAAGAGTCTGTTGGTGATCATTCTCCTACCTCTACCAACATGCATAACTATTCTACTATCAATGTCTTAACCAAAGAAGGTTTTACCATTGATAAAGAGTATCTTAGAAAAGATTTCTATGGCTCCAGCAACAGCAAGAAGAGAAAATGGTTCATGCAACTAGACAAAGATTGCAGAGATAGAATCCAAGAGGAATATTATGAAGAGATGAACAATCTCCAAACTAATATTCTTTTCTTTAGATGATTCTCTATTTATATGTCTAAGAAAGACATTGATGACCCTTTCCATCTTCCTTCCTTAGAGGTGCAAAATAGGATTTCTAGAACCTGGAATCTTTTTCCCTCAGGAACCAGTACCTCTGTTCATCCTCCGCTCAAGAGTATCATTGTTAAACATGACAATGAAGATATTCGTGCTGATCCCTTTAAGAAAGGGAGACCTGAGCAGGATAACAATCAGACCAATTTGGGAGATATCAAGAAGATCTACTCCCAAAACAACTACAACAATCAAATCCTTCATACCATCTCTGAACAAATAGATCAGATTCATCTTGGTATGGATAAAGGATTGAGTTCCCCTAAGTTTCCTAGAGATATTAGTAGGCCTCACTTTCAAGCTGAAAGTATTCCTAACAATCTCTTAAGCAACATCAGCCTTAGCCCTCCTTCTATCCTTGATAGAATCAATCAAAGGATGGATTCCTTCCATCTAGCCATTAACCAAAGGATGGATAATATCCAGGCTTCCTCCTCAAATCGGGTCACCTCTCCACTGCAAATATCAACTGCCTGAAGAATAAAGGCAACTGTAGTAGTAAGTCTAAGAAGGATTCTGAAGACTATATAAGTAGCTCTAGCAAGACGAGCCACTCCATCAACAAAATCGCTTTTCTAGGATCTGAATCCCCAGAGATTAATAAACTCAAGAGAAGAGGAAACGGATCTCAGCATTACTCCAAAAGATTTGGAGCACATACTGACACTAGAAATTACTACAATCGTCCAACTCCTCCTGATCTTCAATATGAAGAAATAGCTAAACTCAGGACCACGGATTACAATGAAACATCCATCTATGAATGGAACATAGATGGCAAATCAGAAGGAGAAATCATGAATACTCTCCAAGAAATGGGAATGGCTAAAGCAGCCTATAGAACCCATGATCAAACGGATAAGACAGCAGCATGTCTTATAATTCAAGGCTTCACTGGTCAGCTTAAATACCGGTGGGATAATGCCTTGAACTTACAACAACAATTAGATATCCTAAATGCCACCGTCTCCACAGAAGACGATCAGGGAAGGATCTCTACAGATCAAAATGCAACCAACCAACTTATATATGCTATAAGTATGTATTTCGTTGGCAACCCGCATGAAGAACTTCAAGCCAACAAGATCACCTTAACAGAACTTAGATGCCCAACTCTAAGTGATTATAGGTGGTACAAGGACGTCTTCATCACCTATGTCCTTAAAAGACCAGACTGTAACGAATCTTTTTGGAAAAAAAGATTTGTTTCAGGATTACCATCCCTCTTCGCAAAAAGAATCGTTACCAAGCTTAAAGAAAACATAGGTAAGGAAGAAATCCCTTGGAAGGATATCACCTATGGGCAGCTTGGAGCATTCATCAAGAAAGAAGGATTAGCATTATGCACTGAATTAAAAATTCAGGCAAAATACGGAGGAGAAAAGGGTAAATCCAGAAGAGAAATGGGAAACTTCTGTGAAGCCTTTGGCATGGAAAAGATCCAAGCCCCCTCCAGAGCTAGAAAAGAGAAGACTCATAGACCTAAAAGAGAATTCTTTAGGCGCTCTAAACAGAAATCTAACAGGTATGATAAACCTGTCCACAACAGAGATAGCAAGCCTAATAGACCCAGCTACGACAAAAAGATTATCTGCTATAAGTGTCGTAAGCCAGGTCACAAGGCCAACAGTTGTCCAATGAAGCAGAAGATCAACGAGCTTCTTAAAGATGAACCAGATCTTAAAGAAAAGATTGGTGAACTTCTCTGCCTAGACACTGAATCCTCCTCTGACAATGAAGGATTATATGAGATCAACTATGATTCTTCAAGCTCTGACCAAAATCAACCTCAGCATTACTGCAATGTCATTACCAAAGCAGAAAGAGAAGAAGCTCTTTTTGACCTCATCAATCAGATTCCAGATCCTCAAACTAAGCATGATTATTTCATGAAACTTAAGGATCTTATCTTCAACGAGCAAAGACCAGCCCTCAATAGACCCTTCAGCATCTCAAAACTCTTTGAAGATCAACCTAGTAATAATATTCTAGGTTCCAAAGTCACCATCAAAGACCTTCAATCCGAAGTCAATACTCTCAAGAAAGAAGTCAAAGGACTTCAAGAGTATGTTAGACTAAGAGACTCTATGGATGATCTCATAGAAATCAGAATTAACAGACTAGAATCTAAAAAAGAATCTAGCTGCAGTTCTGAGATAAGATCATCTAACAGATCCAGCCAAGGCTCTATTAAAATAAGAACCTCTTCCTCTACCAGCAAGAAGCCCCTCATCTCGAACAATGAATCATTTAACCCCTCTTTCCAGCAAGACAATCTCTTTCTTTAAGCTCTTAACAAAGTAGAATGCCAAAAATGGTATTGTCCTGTTAAGATCAAGATTGAAGATTCCACCTTCAGTATTGTCGCCCTCATTGACAGCGGAGCTGATCTCAATTGTATCAGAGAAGGCCTTGTCAATTCCAAGTATTTTGTCAAGACCAATGAAAGACTTCTTAATGCCAGCGGCATTAAAATGCAGTTGAACTACAAAATTCCTGAAGCCTCCGTCTGTAGCAATGGATGGTGTCTCCTAAACTCTTTTGTCCTTGTCAAGGATCTTCAGCAAGAAGTCATCCTAGGTTCCCCGTTCCTAACCCAGCTTTATCCCTTCTCAGTTGATAAAGACGGCATTCATGCCAAGGTCCTAGGAAAAAACCTAGACTTCCCCTTCCTTTCCCCAATCAAGAGCAGAGATCTTGATCTCCTTCAAAATGCTTCTATCAAAAGACAACTTAACAACATTCAGCATAAGAAAACCCTCATTAGAGATTTAACTAATGAAATTGGGTTTTTAAAGATTGAAGAAAGGCTGCAAGGCCCTCTTTGGCAAACCAAGGCCCTAGACTTTGAGAATCTCTTCAAAGAGCAAGTCTGTGCGGATATCCCCAATGCCTTCTGGGATAGAATGAAGCATCATGTTTATCTCCCCTATGAAAAAGACTTTCATGAAAGAGATATCCCAACCAAAGCTAGACCTATTCAAATGAACAAGGAACTCTTAGAAACCTACAAGAAAGAAATTGAGACCTTGTTAGCTAAGAAGCTAATTAGAAAATCTCAATCTCCCTGGAGTTGCGCGGCTTTCTATGTCATGAACGCAGCCGAAAAAGAAAGAGGCGTTCCTAGGCTGGTTATCAACTACAAACCTCTCAACAAAGCCTTACAATGGATCAGGTATCCTATCCCCAATAAAAGAGACCTCCTCAACAGACTTTTCGAAGCAAAAGTCTTCTCTAAGTTTGACATGAAGAGCGGTTACTGGCAAATCCAGATTGTCGAAGAAGACAGATACAAAACTGCCTTCACTGTACCATTTGGGCATTACGAATGGAACGTCATGCCCTTTGGTCTCAAAAATGCCCCTTCAGAATATCAAAGGATTATGAATGATATTCTGAATCCCTTCTCTGACTTCCTCATCGTCTACATCGACGATATCCTCATTTATTCCCTAACCTTAGAAGAACACTCTAAGCATCTCAATACCTTTCTGCATGTCATCAAAAAGAATGGATTAGTTTTATCTGCCACTAAGATAAAACTCTTTCAGACCAAGATTAGATTTCTTGGCCATGACATTCATCAACAAACCATCAAACCTATCCAGAGGAGCATTGAGTTCACAGATAGATTTCCCGACGAAATCAAAGACAAAACTCAATTACAAAGATTCCTTGGTTGCCTCAATTATATTTCTGATTTCTTTCCCGACCTCAGAAAACTCTGCATTCCCTTATTTTCCAGACTCAAAAAGAATCCTGCTCCTTGGGGTTCTGATCAAACCAAAGCCGTCCAAATCATAAAAAGCAAGATTAAATCTCTTCCTTGCCTAGGCCTTCCTCAGCCCAATTCTTTTATGATTGTTGAAACTGATGCCTCCAACATTGGTTTTGGTGGCATTCTTAAACAAAGGATCAATCCAGAAAGCAAAGAGCAACTAGTTAGATTCTACTCTGGTTGCTGGGCTGGGCCTCAGTTAAACTATAGCACGATTAAAAAGGAAATCCTTTCCATCGTCGCTTGCATTTCCAAATTTCAAGATGATTTATACAACAAGTCTTTTCTTCTTAGAGTTGATTGCAAATCCGCAAAAGATATACTTCAAAAAGATGTCCAGAACATTGTCTCAAAACAAATTTTTGCTCGATGGCAAGCCATTTTATCAGTCTTTGATTTTGAAATTGAATTTATCAAAGGAGAAAGCAATTCTTTACCAGATTTTCTGACAAGAGAATTTCTACAGGGAAAACCCTAAAACACATGGCCCCCTTTCCCTATTTCAAAACCCTCCAAGACAAACAAAAGGCCTACTACTCCTATTTCCATGTCTTTGAAGCCCAAAAGACCGTTCGCAAAACTGCTCAAGAATCATTTCACTCCGAGAAGATTAAACATATCATTCTCTCCAGTGAAATCAAAATCCTCAACATTCGCCAACAAACTGCCGGCAGGATCATCAGAGATCGCATTCTTTCTAACGTTCCTTTTTAAATCTTGTTTAAACAGGTTCTCAAGAATGGCGGGGAGGGGAAACCCTCGCAAGCAAACCCCACAGGATTATGCCTCAGCAAGCACGTCCCCAGCAAAAAGCGTTGTCCAAACGCAAAACCAATTTCAATCATTATCCCAATTCCCAGCTCTCACAAACAGTCCTCTAAACCCGAGGACTCCACAAAAAACTGACAAACAAAAATCCACCAAGCATTTCCACAGATACGTCCTCAAGCAATCATCCCTACAAAATATCTGCCTCACAAAAGAATTCAATCCCCCTGACCAAAAGGACTTTGGACCCTTTATAAAAAATCTCTTCTCCAAAGACTTCCAGTGGTTTCCTTCTGACCCGGCAAAAACCCAGAAGTTCTATGAATTCGTTTTGGTAGATTCTGAATCTGCCGAAATCTCGCATACCAGAGACGATAATGATCCTAACCTCATTGTCTTCTCAAAATGCAAAATTCTGAAGGTCATCTCCAGAGAATCTTGGGGAGAACCTAGCACACAAAAAGCATTCTCAATCCCTTTCTGGCCGAAAGGCTATTCCTATTATGACTACAGAGATGCTTGGACCAAGGCTTTTCTTATCCAAGCATTCAACCATTCCTGGTTCTTTTTCTTCTTAAAAACATGCAACAGCAATTTACCAGTCTGGTTCTTTGATTGGTGGAACTACTTCGGGCCAATCCCTGAAATTTACCCTGAAGAAGCTAGGCAATCCTACGACTTCTTTGTCAAACATTGTCCGGTCCAAAACTACATAAAACCAATACAATTCCATAGGTGCACTGGTGTATCTTGGATACTCTGCTGGATTTATGAACTACAGCAAGCATTACCCTCTCCATGTCCCCTTTCTCTCTGCCGCAAGTTCAAAGTTCGATGGTGGGAAAAGGTTGACCCAGATTCCTACTCACTCAACAACATCCAGGCAATAATCAAATCTAAAGGATCACAAGCTTCTCCTGCCCCCCTCAAAGGAGATTGTCATTCACCCGTCAGGAGTCCCGGTGGCAACTGCGTCACCCTCACAAATTCAAGACCAAGACTGGCTCGACTACCAAGAATGGAAGAAATACAAGAATCTCAAATCCAAGCAAAACTCTGTAACAATTGTTGACATCTCGGACGAGAAGCCCAAGTCTTGGGCTGATAAAGTCCAAGAAGAAGAAGACCAAGCCAGCTCGGCAAACTTAGCCCAGCAAACTGATTATGACCCATTTGATCAGTTTGCACAAGACCCTTACGCCCAGTAAGGTTGCAAGCCCAAAAGGCCCAGACTCTCTTTAAGCCCACAAAGAAGTCCTTGGCCCATCAAAAATCTTTCAGATCAAAGATGTCGGCAAAACAATCAGACAAAATACAATCAGATCAGTCTCATCGACAAAAAACAAAGGACTTCTACAGCAAAAGCAGAAGTCTACTCTGAACAGTACCAACGCACTTATTTCGGCACTATTCATATGAACAGTTGTACGGCGCCTTAATAGTGCCCCCAAATAGCAATTTTTCCTTTCTCTATTTAAGCTGGTAAGCCCTCACTTGTTGGAGGCACGCAAAAAATCTCTCTCCCTCTCTCTCCTTTATCAGGTTGGCCAAAAGGATCAAAAGCAAGGAAAATATGCAAGAAATGATAAGCAAGCAAGACAATATCACAAAACTGGAATTGCTGGAATTGCTGGAATTGCAAACACAAAAAACTATACCAAAAACTTACAGGTAGCTGTAGAGCAGCCAAGCAAGAAACTAAAAATATAAAGGAGAGAGAGGGAGAGAGATTTTTAGCATGCCTCCAACAAGTGAGGGCTTACCAGCTTAAATAGAGAAAGGAAAAATTGCTATTTGGGGGCACTATTAAGGCGCCGTACAACTGTTCATATGAATAGTGCCGAAATAAGTGCGTTGGTACTGTTCAGAGTAGACTTCTGCTTTTGCTGTAGAAGTCCTTTGTTTTTTGTCGATGAGACTGATCTGATTGTATTTTGTCTGATTGTTTTGCCGACATCTTTGATCTGAAAGATTTTTGATGGGCCAAGGACTTCTTTGTGGGCTTAAAGAGAGTCTGGGCCTTTTGGGCTTGCAACCTTACTGGGCGTAAGGGTCTTGTGCAAACTGATCAAATGGGTCATAATCAGTTTGCTGGGCTAAGTTTGCCGAGCTGGCTTGGTCTTCTTCTTCTTGGACTTTATCAGCCCAAGACTTGGGCTTCTCGTCCGAGATGTCAACAATTGTTACAGAGTTTTGCTTGGATTTGAGATTCTTGTATTTCTTCCATTCTTGGTAGTCGAGCCAGTCTTGGTCTTGAATTTGTGAGGGTGACGCAGTTGCCACCGGGACTCCTGACGGGTGAATGACAATCTCCTTTGAGGGGGTAGGAGAAGCTTGTGATCCTTTAGATTTGATTATTGCCTGGATGTTGTTGAGTGAGTAGGAATCTGGGTCAACCTTTTCCCACCATCGAACTTTGAACTTGCGGCAGAGAGAAAGGGGACATGGAGAGGGTAATGCTTGCTGTAGTTCATAAATCCAGCAGAGTATCCAAGATACACCAGTGCACCTATGGAATTGTATTGGTTTTATGTAGTTTTGGACCGGACAATGTTTGACAAAGAAGTCATAGGATTGCCTAGCTTCTTCAGGGTAAATTTCAGGGATTGGCCCAAAGTAGTTCCACCAATCAAAGAACCAGACTGGTAAATTGCTGTTGCATGTTTTTAAGAAGAAAAAGAACCAGGAATGGTTGAATGCTTGGATAAGAAAAGCCTTGGTCCAAGCATCTCTGTAGTCATAATAGGAATAGCCTTTCGGCCAGAAAGGGATTGAGAATGCTTTTTGTGTGCTAGGTTCTCCCCAAGATTCTCTGGAGATGACCTTCAGAATTTTGCATTTTGAGAAGACAATGAGGTTAGGATCATTATCGTCTCTGGTATGCGAGATTTCGGCAGATTCAGAATCTACCAAAACGAATTCATAGAACTTCTGGGTTTTTGCCGGGTCAGAAGGAAACCACTGGAAGTCTTTGGAGAAGAGATTTTTTATAAAGGGTCCAAAGTCCTTTTGGTCAGGGGGATTGAATTCTTTTGTGAGGCAGATATTTTGTAGGGATGATTGCTTGAGGACGTATCTGTGGAAATGCTTGGTGGATTTTTGTTTGTCAGTTTTTTGTGGAGTCCTCGGGTTTAGAGGACTGTTTGTGAGAGCTGGGAATTGGGATAATGATTGAAATTGGTTTTGCGTTTGGACAACGCTTTTTGCTGGGGACGTGCTTGCTGAGGCATAATCCTGTGGGGTTTGCTTGCGAGGGTTTCCCCTCCCCGCCATTCTTGAGAACCTGTTTAAACAAGATTTAAAAAGGAACGTTAGAAAGAATGCGATCTCTGATGATCCTGCCGGCAGTTTGTTGGCGAATGTTGAGGATTTTGATTTCACTGGAGAGAATGATATGTTTAATCTTCTCGGAGTGAAATGATTCTTGAGCAGTTTTGCGAACGGTCTTTTGGGCTTCAAAGACACGGAAATAGGAGTAGTAGGCCTTTTGTTTGTCTTGGAGGGTTTTGAAATAGGGAAAGGGGGCCATGTGTTTTAGGGTTTTCCCTGTAGAAATTCTCTTGTCAGAAAATCTGGTAAAGAATTGCTTTCTCCTTTGATAAATTCAATTTCAAAATCAAAGACTGATAAAATGGCTTGCCATCGAGCAAAAATTTGTTTTGAGACAATGTTCTGGACATCTTTTTGAAGTATATCTTTTGCGGATTTGCAATCAACTCTAAGAAGAAAAGACTTGTTGTATAAATCATCTTGAAATTTGGAAATGCAAGCGACGATGGAAAGGATTTCCTTTTTAATCGTGCTATAGTTTAACTGAGGCCCAACCCAGCAACCAGAGTAGAATCTAACTAGTTGCTCTTTGCTTTCTGGATTGATCCTTTGTTTAAGAATGCCACCAAAACCAATGTTGGAGGCATCAGTTTCAACAATCATAAAAGCATTGGGCTGAGGAAGGCCTAGGCAAGGAAGAGATTTAATCTTGCTTTTTATGATTTGGACGGCTTTGGTTTGATCAGAACCCCAAGGAGCAGGATTCTTTTTGAGTCTGGAAAATAAGGGAATGCAGAGTTTTCTGAGGTCGGGAAAGAAATCAGAAATATAATTGAAGCAACCAAGGAATCTTTGTAATTGAGTTTTGTCTTTGATTTCGTCGGGAAATCTATCTGTGAACTCAATGCTCCTCTGGATAGGTTTGATGGTTTGTTGATGAATGTCATGGCCAAGAAATCTAATCTTGGTCTGAAAGAGTTTTATCTTAGTGGCAGATAAAACTAATCCATTCTTTTTGATGACATGCAGAAAGGTATTGCCATCTATGTTCCATTCATAGATGGATGTTCCATTGTAATCCGTGGTCCTGAATTTAGCTCTTTCTTCATACTGAAGATCAGGAGGAGTTGGACGATTGTAGTAATTTCTAGTGTCAGTATGTGCTCCAAATCTTTTGGAGTAATGCTGAGATCCGTTTCCTCTTCTCCTGAGTTTATTAATCTCTGGGGATTCAGATCCTAGAAAAGCGATTTTGTTGATGGAGTGGCTCGTCTTGCTAGAGCTACTTATATAGTCTTCAGAATCCTTCTTAGACTTACTGCTACAGTTGCCTTTATTCTTCAGGCAGTTGATATTTGCAGCTGGAGAGGTGACCCGTTTTGAGGAGGAAGCCTGGATATTATCCATCCTTTGGTTAATGGCTAGGTGGAAGGAATCCATCCTTTGATTGATTCTATCAAGGATAGAAGGAGGGCTAAGGCTGATGTTGCTTAAGAGATTGTTAGGAATACTTTCAGCTTGAAAGTGAGGCCTACTAATATCTCTAGGAAACTTAGGGGAACTCAATCCTTTATCCATACCAAGATGAATCTGATCTATTTGTTCAGAGATGGTATGAAGGATTTGATTGCTGTAGTTGTTTTGGGAGTAGATCTTCTTGATATCTCCCAAATTGGTCTGACAGTTATCCTACTCAGGTCTCCCTTTCTTAAAGGGATCAGCACGAATATCTTCATTGTCATGTTTAACAATGATACTCTTGAGCGGAGGATGAACAGAGGTACTGGTTCCTGAGGGAAAAAGATTCCAGGTTCTAGAAATCCTATTTTGCACCTCTAAGGAAGGAAGATGGAAAGGGTCATCAATGTCTTTCTTAGACATATAAATAGAGAACCATCTAAAGAAAAGAATATTAGTTTGGAGTTTGTTCATCTCTTCATAATATTCCTCTTGGATTCTATCTCTGCAATCTTTGTCTAGTTGCATGAACCATTTTCTCTTCTTGCTGTTGCTGGAGCCATAGAAATCTTTTCTAAGATACTCTTTATCAATGGTAAAACCTTCTTTGGTTAAGACATTGATAGTAGAATAGTTATGCATGTTGATAGAGGTAGGAGAATGATCACCAACAGACTCTTCCTCATTCTGGGGAATGATTCTTGTATTTCTTCCATTCTTGGTAGTCGAGCCAGTCTTGGTCTTGAATTTGTGAGGGTGACGCAGTTGCAGGTTGGCCAAAAGGATCAAAAGCAAGGAAAATATGCAAGAAATGATAAGCAAGCAAGACAATATCACAAAACTGGAATTGCTGGAATTGCAAACACAAAAAACTGTACAAAAAACTTATAGGTAGCTGTAGAGCAGCCAAGCAAGAAACTAAAAATATAAAGGAGAGAGAGGGAGAGAGATTTTTAGCGTGCCTCTAACAAGTGAGGGCTTACCAGCTTAAATAGAGAAAGGAAAAATTGCTATTTGGGGGCACTATTAAGGCGCCGTACAACTGTTCATATGAATAGTGCCGAAATAAGTGCGTTGGTACTGTTCAGATTAGACTTCTGCTTTTGCTGTGGAAGTCCTTTGTTTTTTGTCGATGAGACTGATCTGATTGTATTTTGTCTGATTGTTTTGCCGACATCTTTGATCTGAAAGATTTTTGATGGGCCGAGGACTTCTTTGTGGGCTTAAAGAGAGTCTGGGCCTTTTGGGCTTGCAACCTTACTGGGCGTAAGGGTCTTGTGCAAACTGATCAAATGGGTCATAATCAGTTTGCTGGGCTAAGTTTGCCGAGCTGGCTTGGTCTTCTTCTTCTTGGACTTTATCAGCCCAATACTTGGGCTTCTCGTCCGAGATGTCAACAATTGTTACAGAGTTTTGCTTGGATTTGAGATTCTTGTATTTCTTCCATTCTTGGTAGTCGAGCCAGTCTTGGTCTTGAATTTGTGAGGTGACGCAGTTGCCACCGGGACTCCTGACGGGTGAATGACAATCTCCTTTGAGGGGGCAGGAGAAGCTTGTGATCCTTTAGATTTGATTATTGCCTGGATGTTGTTGAGTGAGTAGGAATCTGGGTCAACCTTTTTCCACCATCGAACTTTGAACTTGCGGCAGAGAGAAAGGGGACATGGAGAGGGTAATGCTTGCTGTAGTTCATAAATCCAGCAGAGTATCCAAGATACACCAGTGTACCTATGGAATTGTATTGGTTTTATGTAGTTTTGGACCGGACAATGTTTGACAAAGAAGTCGTAGGATTGCCTAGCTTCTTCAGGGTAAATTTCAGGGATTGGCCCAAAGTAGTTCCACCAATCAAAGAACCAGACTGGTAAATTGATGTTGCATGTTTTTGCAAAGAAAAAGAACCAGGAATGGTTGAATGCTCGGATAAGAAAAGCCTTGGTCCAAGCATCTCTGTAGTCATAATAGGAATAGCCTTTCAGCCAGAAAGGGATTGAGAATGCTTTTTGTGTGCTAGGTTCTCCCCAAGATTCTCTGGAGATGACCTTCAGAATTTTGCATTTTGAGAAGACAATGAGGTTAGGATCATTATCGTCTCTGGTATGCGAGATTTCGGCAGATTCAGAATCTACCAAAATGAATTCATAGAACTTCTGGGTTTTTGCCGGGTCAGAAGGAAACCACTGGAAGTCTTTGGAGAAGAGATTTTTTATAAAGGGTCCAAAGTCCTTTTGGTCGGGGGGATTGAATTCTTTTGTGAGGTAGATATTTTGTAGGGATGATTGCTTGAGGACGTATCTGTGGAAATGCTTGGTGGATTTTTGTTTGTCAGTTTTTTGTGGAGTCCTCGGGTTTAGAGGACTGTTTGTGAGAGCTGGGAATTGGGATAAGGATTGAAATTGGTTTTGCGTTTGGACAACGCTTTTTGCTGGGGACGTGCTTGCTGAGGCATAATCCTGTGGGGTTTGCTTGCGAGGGTTTCCCCTCCCCGCCATTCTTGAGAACCTGTTTAAACAAGATTTAAAAAGGAACGTTAGAAAGAATGCGATCTCTGATGATCCTGTCGGCAGTTTGTTGGCGAATGTTGAGGATTTTGATTTCACTGGAGAGAATGATATGTTTAATCTTCTCGGAGTGAAATGATTCTTGAGCAGTTTTGCGAACGGTCTTTTGGGCTTCAAAGACACGGAAATAGGAGTAGTAGGCCTTTTGTTTGTCTTGGAGGGTTTTGAAATAGGGAAAGGGGGCCATGTGTTTTAGGGTTTTCCCTGCAGAAATTCTCTTGTCAGAAAATCTGGTAAAGAATTGCTTTCTCCTTTGATAAATTCAATTTCAAAATCAAAGACTGATAAAATGGCTTGCCATCGAGCAAAAATTTGTTTTGAGACAATGTTCTGGACATCTTTTTGAAGTATATCTTTTGCGGATTTGCAATCAACTCTAAGAAGAAAAGACTTGTTGTATAAATCATCTTGAAATTTGGAAATGCAAGCGACGATGGAAAGGATTTCCTTTTTAATCGTGCTATAGTTTAACTGAGGCCCAGCCCAACAACCAGAGTAGAATCTAACTAGTTGCTCTTTGCTTTCTGGATTGATCCTTTGTTTAAGAATGCCACCAAAACCAATGTTGGAGGCATCAGTTTCAACAATCATAAAAGCATTGGGCTGAGGAAGGCCTAGGCAAGGAAGAGATTTAATCTTGCTTTTTATGATTTGGACGGCTTTGGTTTGATCAGAACCCCAAGGAGCAGGATTCTTTTTGAGTCTGGAAAATAAGGGAATGCAGAGTTTTCTGAGGTCGGGAAAGAAATCAGAAATATAATTGAGGCAACCAAGGAATCTTTGTAATTGAGTTTTGTCTTTGATTTCGTCGGGAAATCTATCTGTGAACTCAATGCTCCTCTGGATAGGTTTGATGGTTTGTTGATGAATGTCATGGCCAAGAAATCTAATCTTGGTCTGAAAGAGTTTTATCTTAGTGGCAGATAAAACTAATCCATTCTTTTTGATGACATGCAGAAAGGTATTGAGATGCTTAGAGTGTTCTTCTAAGGTTAGGGAATAAATGAGGATATCGTCGATGTAGACGATGAGGAAGTCAGAGAAGGGATTCAGAATATCATTCATAATCCTTTGATATTCTGAAGGGGCATTTTTGAGACCAAAGGGCATGACGTTCCATTCGTAATGCCCAAATGGTACAGTGAAGGCGGTTTGTATCTGTCTTCTTCGACAATCTGGATTTGCCAGTAACCGCTCTTCATGTCAAACTTAGAGAAGACTTTTGCTTCGAAAAGTCTGTTGAGGAGGTCTCTTTTATTGGGGATAGGATACCTGATCCATTGTAAGGCTTTGTTGAGAGGTTTGTAGTTGATAACCAGCCTAGGAACGCCTCTTTCTTTTTCGGCTGCGTTCATGACATAGAAAGCCGCGCAACTCCAGGGAGATTGAGATTTTCTAATTAGCTTCTTAGCTAACAAGGTCTCAATTTCTTTCTTGCAGGTTTCTAAGAGTTCCTTGTTCATTTGAATAGGTCTAGCTTTGGTTGGGATATCTCTTTCATGAAAGTCTTTTTCATAGGGGAGATAAACATGATGCTTCATTCTATCCCAGAAGGCATTGGGGATATCCGCACAGACTTGCTCTTTGAAGAGATTCTCAAAGTCTAGGGCCTTGGTTTGCCAAAGAGGGCCTTGCAGCCTTTCTTCAATCTTTAAAAACCCAATTTCATTAGTTAAATCTCTAATGAGGGTTTTCTTATGCTGAATGCTGTTAAGCTGTCTTTTGATAGAAGCATTTTGAAGGAGATCAAGATCTCTGCTCTTGATTGGGGAAAGGAAGGGGAAGTCTAGGTTTTTTCCTAGGACCTTGGCATGAATGCCGTCTTTATCAACTGAGAAGGGATAAAGCTGGGTTAGGAACGGGGAACCTAGGATGACTTCTTGCTGAAGATCCTTGACAAGGACAAAAGAGTTTAGGAGACACCATCCATTGCTGCAGACGGAGGCTTCAGGAATTTTGTAGTTCAACTGCATTTTAATGCCGCTGGCATTAAGAAGTCTTTCATTGGTCTTGACAAAATACTTGGAATTGACAAGGCCTTCTCTGATACAATTGAGATCAGCTCCGCTGTCAATGAGGGCGACAATACTGAAGGTGGAATCTTCAATCTTGATCTTAACAGGACAATACCATTTTTGGGATTCTACTTTGTTAAGAGCTGAAAGAAAGAGATTGTCTTGCTGGAAAGAGGGGTTAAATGATTCATTGTTCGAGATGAGGGGCTTCTTGCTGGTAGAGGAAGAGGTTCTTATTTTAACAGAGCCTTGGCTGGATCTGTTAGATGATCTTATCTCAGAACTGCAGCTAGATTCTTTTTTAGATTCTAGTCTGTTAATTCTGATTTCTATGAGATCATCCATAGAGTCTCTTAGTCTAACATACTCTTGAAGTCCTTTGACTTCTTTCTTGAGAGTATTGACTTCGGATTGAAGGTCTTTGATGGTGACTTTGGAACCTAGAATATTATTACTAGGTTGATCTTCAAAGAGTTTTGAGATGCTGAAGGGTCTATTGAGGGCTGGTCTTTGCTCGTTGAAGATAAGATCCTTAAGTTTCATGAAATAATCATGCTTAGTTTGAGGATCTGGAATCTGATTGATGAGGTCAAAAAGAGCTTCTTCTCTTTCTGCTTTGGTAATGACATTGCAGTAATGCTGAGGTTGATTTTGGTCAGAGCTTGAAGAATCATAGTTGATCTCATATAATCCTTCATTGTCAGAGGAGGATTCAGTGTCTAGGCAGAGAAGTTCACCAATCTTTTCTTTAAGATCTGGTTCATCTTTAAGAAGCTCGTTGATCTTCTGCTTCATTGGACAACTGTTGGCCTTGTGACCTGGCTTACGACACTTGTAGCAGATAATCTTTTTGTCGTAGCTGGGTCTATTAGGCTTGCTATCTCTGGTGTGGACAGGTTTATCATACCTGTTAGATCTCTGTTTAGAGCGCCTAAAGAATTCTCTTTTAGGTCTATGAGTCTTCTCTTTTCTAGCTCTGGAGGGGGCATGGATCTTTTCCATGCCAAAGGCTTCACAGAAGTTTCCCATTTCTCTTCTGGATTTACCCTTTTCTCCTCCGTATTTTGCCTGAATTTTTAATTCAGTGCATAATGCTAATCCTTCTTTCTTGATGAATGCTCCAAGCTGCCCATAGGTGATATCCTTCCAAGGGATTTCTTCCTTACCTATGTTTTCTTTAAGCTTGGTAACGATTCTTTTTGCGAAGAGGGATGGTAATCCTGAAACAAATCTTTCTTTCCAAAAAGATTCGTTACAGTCTGGTCTTTTAAGGACATAGGTGATGAAGACGTCCTTGTACCACCTATAATCACTTAGAGTTGGGCATCTAAGTTCTGTTAAGGTGATCTTGTTGGCTTGAAGTTCTTCATGCGGGTTGCCAACGAAATACATACTTATAGCATATATAAGTTGGTTGGTTGTATTTTGATCTGTAGAGATCCTTCCCTGATCGTCTTCTGTGGAGACGGTGGCATTTAGGATATCTAATTGTAGTTGTAAGTTCAAGGCATTATCCCACCAGTATTTAAGCTGACCAGTGAAGCCTTGAATTATAAGACATGCTGCTGTCTTATCCGTTTGATCATGGGTTCTATAGGCTGCTTTAGCCATTCCCATTTCTTGGAGAGTATTCATGATTTCTCCTTCTGATTTGCCATCTATGTTCCATTCATAGATGGATGTTCCATTGTAATCCGTGGTCCTGAATTTAGCTCTTTCTTCATACTGAAGATCAGGAGGAGTTGGACGATTGTAGTAATTTCTAGTGTCAGTATGTGCTCCAAATCTTTTGGAGTAATGCTGAGATCCGTTTCCTCTTCTCCTGAGTTTATTAATCTCTGGGGATTCAGATCTTAGAAAAGCGATTTTGTTGATGGAGTGGCTCGTCTTGCTAGAGCTACTTATATAGTCTTCAGAATCCTTCTTAGACTTACTGCTACAGTTGCCTTTATTCTTCAGGCAGTTGATATTTGCAGCTGGAGAGGTGACCCATTTTGAGGAGGAAGCCTGGATATTATCCATCCTTTGGTTAATGGCTAGATGGAAGGAATCCATCCTTTGATTGATTCTATCAAGGATAGAAGGAGGGCTAAGGCTGATGTTGCTTAAGAGATTGTTAGGAATACTTTCAGCTTGAAAGTGAGGCCTACTAATATCTCTAGGAAACTTAGGGGAACTCAATCCTTTATCCATACCAAGATGAATCTGATCTATTTGTTCAGAGATGGTATGAAGGATTTGATTGCTATAGTTGTTTTGGGAGTAGATCTTCTTGATATCTCCCAAATTGGTCTGACTGTTATCCTGCTCAGGTCTCCCTTTCTGAAAGGGATCAGCACGAATATCTTCATTGTCATGTTTAACAATGATACTCTTGAGCGGAGGATGAACAGAGGTACTGGTTCCTGAGGGAAAAAGATTCCAGGTTCTAGAAATCCTATTTTGCACCTCTAAGGAAGGAAGATGGAAAGGGTCATCAATGTCTTTCTTAGACATATAAATAGAGAACCATCTAAAGAAAAGAATATTAGTTTGGAGATTGTTCATCTCTTCATAATATTCCTCTTGGATTCTATCTCTGCAATCTTTGTCTAGTTGCATGAACCATTTTCTCTTCTTGATGTTGCTGGAGCCATAGAAATCTTTTCTAAGATACACTTTATCAATGGTAAAACCTTCTTTGGTTAAGACATTGATAGTAGAATAGTTATGCATGTTGGTAGAGGTAGGAGAATGATCACCAACAGACTCTTCCTCATTCTGGGGAATGATTCTTGGAAGAGGATGGGCAAAGTCTATATGATCTCTTCTTAGAGAACTATTTCTAGAGAACTCACTGGTCATGGAGTAGAAGGGGTCATTAATAGAATTCCGAGCAGGGGCAAAGCTAGGTCGGTTGGTTGAGTTTTCTCTGACCGAATTGAACCTGATGAGAATTCTACCATCAAACTCTTCTATGATCTGAGAGATCTCTTGCTGTTCCAGGTTTCTAGGAGGATTGTCGTTGTCGACCTCTAGGGTTTCAGGAATAGTAATGTCTTTCCACTTGATGGTCTTGGGAGTGAAAGTGCAAGACTTTTCTGCTTCTAATTGAAGAAGAACAGTCTCTCCATGAGCTAGAGGGGTAATGGTGCACTTAGGATCTGTTAAAGAACTCATGAGTTTGAAATGCAGTCTATAAATAAAAGCAAAGTTCTTAGTGAACTGTTTGCAGTTGTTATTCAGCATTTTGATGTCTAGGATGACGGTTTGACAAATCCTAGGGTCAGTCAAGTCGACTGAGAAGTTTGGAGAACAATTGAAGAACAAAGGTCCATTGCAGATGTTGGATTGGACTAAAGCAAGGATAGAGTCTTTGTATGAGAGAAACCGGTCATCCCTAAGGGCTAGGAAGACAGGGGAATCAATACCTTTTCTATGAAGAGGTTTTAATGCAATTTGGATTAACCCAAGATGCAAAAATCTATAACCTTTTCTAAGATAACTTTGAATGGTTGTAGGGTTGAGAAGTCTAAGAGACTGCTGCTCTTTTGTAAGGCAGATGGTTGATTCTTGGTGTTTGATGCAATTGGCATGGAACATATCCAAGATCCCAGATCTATAAATAGACTGAGGATTATCGGGAATAGTCCAGTCTTGAATATTGTCAGGGTCAAGACTATACATGTTCTCATTGCTATGAACGATTTGTTCCGAATTGCTACCGGAACCTCGCCGGAATAATCTTCTTGCCATCGACATGTTTTTAAAACAAAGTAAAGTTTTTCTAAAATAAGGTCATATCTAAGGCTTATAACAACGGGACCGTCCACCGGGACCACCTAATCTCAAGGCTGACCAAACGGATCTTACGGGACTAAACCAAGCGCTGTGCCCAAAGCCTAGATAAGTACTTAAAAGAAAGACTGAAACTTAGATTTTGAAAACGATGAAGAGGATAAGGAGATTAAAATAACAAGGCTCTGATACCAGGTTCGCCAAAAGGATCAAAAGCAAGGAAAATATGCAAGAAATGATAAGCAAGCAAGACAATATTGATACCAGGTTGGCCAAAAGGATCAAAAGCAAGGAAAATATGCAAGAAATGATAAGCAAGCAAGACAATATCACAAAACTGGAATTGCTGGAATTGCAAACACAAAAAACTGTACAAAAAACTTACAGGTAGCTGTAGAGCAGCCAAGCAAGAAACTAAAAATATAAAGGAGAGAGAGGGAGAGAGATTTTTAGCGTGCCTCTAACAAGTGAGGGCTTACCAGCTTAAATAGAGAAAGGAAAAATTGTTATTTGGGGGCACTATTAAGGCGCCGTACAACTGTTCATATGAATAGTGCCGAAATAAGTGCATTGGTACTGTTCAGAGTAGACTTCTGCTTTTGCTATAGAAGTCCTTTGTTTTTTGTCGATGAGACTGATCTGATTGTATTTTGTCTGATTGTTTTGCCGATATCTTTTATCTGAAAGATTTTTGATGGGCCAAGGACTTCTTTGTGGGCTTAAAGAGAGTCTGGGCCTTTTGGACTTGCAACCTTACTGGGCGTAAGGGTCTTGTGCAAACTGATCAAATGGGTCATAATCAGTTTGCTGGGCTAAGTTTGCCGAGCTGGCTTGGTCTTCTTCTTCTTGGACTTTATCAGCCCAAGACTTGGGCTTCTCGTCCGAGATGTCAACAATTGTTACAGAGTTTTGCTTGGATTTGAGATTCCTGTATTTCTTCCATTCTTGGTAGTCGAGCCAGTCTTGGTCTTGAATTTGTGAGGTGACGCAGTTGCCACCGGGACTCCTGACGGGTGAATGACAATCTCCTTTGAGGGGGCAGGAGAAGCTTGTGATCCTTTAGATTTGATTATTGCCTGGATGTTGTTGAGTGAGTAGGAATCTGGGTCAACCTTTTCCCACCATCGAACTTTGAACTTGCGGCAGAGAGAAAGGGGACATGGAGAGGGTAATGCTTGCTGTAGTTCATAAATCCAGCAGAGTATCCAAGATACACCAGTGCACCTATGGAATTGTATTGGTTTTATGTAGTTTTGGACCGGACAATGTTTGACAAAGAAGTCGTAGGATTGCCTAGCTTCTTCAGGGTAAATTTCAGGGATTGGCCCAAAGTAGTTCCACCAATCAAAGAACCAGACTGGTAAATTGCTGTTGCATGTTTTTGCGAAGAAAAAGAACCAGGAATGGTTGAATTCTCGGATAAGAAAAGCCTTGGTCCAAGCATCTCTGTAGTCATAATAGGAATAGCCTTTCGGCCAGAAAGGGATTGAGAATGCTTTTTGTGTGCTAGGTTCTCCCCAAGATTCTCTGGAGATGACCTTCAGAATTTTGCATTTTGAGAAGACAATGAGGTTAGGATCATTATCGTCTCTGGTATGCGAGATTTCGGCAGATTCAGAATCTACCAAAATGAATTCATAGAACTTCTGGGTTTTTGCCGGGTCAGAAGGAAACCACTGGAAGTCTTTGGACAAGAGATTTTTTATAAAGGGTCCAAAGTCCTTTTGGTCAGGGGGATTGAATTCTTTTGTGAGGCAGATATTTTGTAGGGATGATTGCTTGAGGACGTATCTGTGGAAATGCTTGGTGGATTTTTGTTTGTCAGTTTTTTGTGGAGTCCTCGGGTTTAGAGGACTGTTTGTGAGAGCTGGGAATTGGGATGAGGATTGAAATTGGTTTTGCGTTTGGACAACGCTTTTTGCTGGGGACGTGCTTGCTGAGGCATAATCCTGTGGGGTTTGCTTGCGAGGGTTTCCCCTCCCCGCCATTCTTGAGAACCTGTTTAAACAAGATTTAAAAAGGAACGTTAGAAAGAATGCGATCTCTGATGATCCTGTCGGCAGTTTGTTGGCGAATGTTGAGGATTTTGATTTCACTGGAGAGAATGATATGTTTAATCTTCTCAGAGTGAAATGATTCTTGAGCAGTTTTGCGAACGGTATTTTGGGCTTCAAAGACACGGAAATAGGAGTAGTAGGCCTTTTGTTTGTCTTGGAGGGTTTTGAAATAGGGAAAGGGGGCCATGTGTTTTAGGGTTTTCCCTGTAGAAATTCTCTTGTCAGAAAATCTGGTAAAGAATTGCTTTCTCCTTTGATAAATTCAATTTCAAAATCAAAGACTGATAAAATGGCTTGCCATCGAGCAAAAATTTGTTTTGAGACAATGTTCTGGACATCTTTTTGAAGTATATCTTTTGCGGATTTGCAATCAACTCTAAGAAGAAAAGACTTGTTGTATAAATCATCTTGAAATTTGGAAATGCAAGCGACGATGGAAAGGATTTCCTTTTTAATCGTGCTATAGTTTAACTGAGGCCCAGCCCAGCAACCAGAGTAGAATCTAACTAGTTGCTCTTTGCTTTCTGGATTGATCCTTTGTTTAAGAATGCCACCAAAACCAATGTTGGAGGCATCAGTTTCAACAATCATAAAAGCATTGGGCTGAGGAAGGCCTAGGCAAGGAAGAGATTTAATCTTGCTTTTTATGATTTGGACGGCTTTGGTTTGATCAGAACCCCAAGGAGCATGATTCTTTTTGAGTCTGGAAAATAAGGGAATGCAGAGTTTTCTGAGGTCGGGAAAGAAATCAGAAATATAATTGAGGCAACCAAGGAATCTTTGTAATTGAGTTTTGTCTTTGATTTCGTCGGGAAATCTATCTGTGAACTCAATGCTCCTCTGGATAGGTTTGATGGTTTGTTGATGAATGTCATGGCCAAGAAATCTAATCTTGGTCTGAAAGAGTTTTATCTTAGTGGCAGATAAAACTAATCCATTCTTTTTGATGACATGCAGAAAGGTATTGAGATGCTTAGAGTGTTCTTCTAAGGTTAGGGAATAAATGAGGATATCGTCGATGTAGACGATGAGGAAGTCAGAGAAGGGATTCAGAATATCATTCATAATCCTTTGATATTCTGAAGGGGCATTTTTGAGACCAAAGGGCATGACGTTCCATTCGTAATGCCCAAATGGTACAGTGAAGGCGGTTTTGTATCTGTCTTCTTCGACAATCTGGATTTGCCAGTAACCGCTCTTCATGTCAAACTTAGAGAAGACTTTTGCTTCGAAAAGTCTGTTGAGGAGGTCTCTTTTATTGGGGATAGGATACCTGATCCATTGTAAGGCTTTGTTGAGAGGTTTGTAGTTGATAACCAGCCTAGGAATGCCTCTTTCTTTTTCGGCTGCATTCATGACATAGAAAGCCGCGCAACTCCAGGGAGATTGAGATTTTCTAATTAGCTTCTTAGCTAACAAGGTCTCAATTTCTTTCTTGCAGGTTTCTAAGAGTTCCTTGTTCATTTGAATAGGTCTAGCTTTGGTTGGGATATCTCTTTCAGGAAAGTCTTTTTCATAGGGGAGATAAACATGATGCTTCATTCTATCCCAGAAGGCATTGGGGATATCCGCACAGACTTGCTCTTTGAAGAGATTCTCAAAGTCTAGGGCCTTGGTTTGCCAAAGAGGGCCTTGCAGCCTTTCTTCAATCTTTAAAAACCCAATTTCATTAGTTAAATATCTAATGAGGGTTTTCTTATGCTGAATGCTGTTAAGCTGTCTTTTGATAGAAGCATTTTGAAGGAGATCAAGATCTCTGCTCTTGATTGGGGAAAGGAAGGGGAAGTCTAGGTTTTTTCCTAGGACCTTGGCATGAATGCCGTCTTTATCAACTGAGAAGGGATAAAGCTGGGTTAGGAACGGGGAACCTGGGATGACTTCTTGCTGAAGATCCTTGACAAGGACAAAAGAGTTTAGGAGACACCATCCATTGCTGCAGACGGAGGCTTCAGGAATTTTGTAGTTCAACTGCATTTTAATGCCGCTGGCATTAAGAAGTCTTTCATTGGTCTTGACAAAATACTTGGAATTGACAAGGCCTTCTCTGATACAATTGAGATCAGCTCCGCTGTCAATGAGGGCGACAATACTGAAGGTGGAATCTTCAATCTTGATCTTAACAGGACAATACCATTTTTGGCATTCTACTTTGTTAAGAGCTGAAAGAAAGAGATTGTCTTGCTGGAAAGAGGGGTTAAATGATTCATTGTTCGAGATGAGGGGCTTCTTGCTGGTAGAGGAAGAGGTTCTTATTTTAACAGAGCCTTGGCTGGATCTGTTAGATGATCTTATCTCAGAACTGCAGCTAGATTCTTTTTTAGATTCTAGTCTGTTAATTCTGATTTCTATGAGATCATCCATAGAGTCTCTTAGTCTAATATACTCTTGAAGTCCTTTGACTTCTTTCTTGAGAGTATTGACTTCGGATTGAAGGTCTTTGATGGTGACTTTGGAACCTAGAATATTATTACTAGGTTGATCTTCAAAGAGTTTTGAGATGCTGAAGGGTCTATTGAGGGCTGGTCTTTGCTCGTTGAAGATAAGATCCTTAAGTTTCATGAAATAATCATGCTTAGTTTGAGGATCTGGAATCTGATTGATAAGGTCAAAAAGAGCTTCTTCTCTTTCTGCTTTGGTAATGACATTGCAGTAATGCTGAGGTTGATTTTGGTCAGAGCTTGAAGAATCATAGTTGATCTCATATAATCCTTCATTGTCAGAGGAGGATTCAGTGTCTAGGCAGAGAAGTTCACCAATCTTTTCTTTAAGATCTGGTTCATCTTTAAGAAGCTCGTTGATCTTCTGCTTCATTGGACAACTGTTGGCCTTGTGACCTGGCTTACGACACTTGTAGCAGATAATCTTTTTGTCGTAGCTGGGTCTATTAGGCTTGCTATCTCTGGTGTGGACAGGTTTATCATACCTGTTAGATCTCTGTTTAGAGCGCCTAAAGAATTCTCTTTTAGGTCTATGAGTCTTCTCTTTTCTAGCTCTGGAGGGGGCTTGGATCTTTTCCATGCCAAAGGCTTCACAGAAGTTTCCCATTTCTCTTCTGGATTTACCCTTTTCTCCTCCGTATTTTGCCTGAATTTTTAATTCAGTGCATAATGCTAATCCTTCTTTCTTGATGAATGCTCCAAGCTGCCCATAGGTGATATCCTTCCAAGGGATTTCTTCCTTACCTATGTTTTCTTTAAGCTTGGTAACGATTCTTTTTGCGAAGAGGGATGGTAATCCTGAAACAAATCTTTCTTTCCAAAAAGATTCGTTACAGTCTGGTCTTTTAAGGACATAGGTGATGAAGACGGCCTTGTACCATCTATAATCACTTAGAGTTGGGCATCTAAGTTCTGTTAAGGTGATCTTGTTGGCTTGAAGTTCTTCATGCGGGTTGCCAACGAAATACATACTTATAGCATATATAAGTTGGTTGGTTGCATTTTGATCTGTAGAGATCCTTCCCTGATCGTCTTCTGTGGAGACGGTGACATTTAGGATATCTAATTGTTGTTGTAAGTTCAAGGCATTATCCCACCAGTATTTAAGCTGACCAGTGAAGCCTTGAATTATAAGACATGCTGCTGTCTTATCCGTTTGATCATGGGTTCTATAGGCTGCTTTAGCCATTCCCATTTCTTGGAGAGTATTCATGATTTCTCCTTCTGATTTGCCATCTATGTTCCATTCATAGATGGATGTTCCATTGTAATCCGTGGTCCTGAATTTAGCTCTTTCTTCATACTGAAGATCAGGAGGAGTTGGACGATTGTAGTAATTTCTAGTGTCAGTATGTGCTCCAAATCTTTTGGAGTAATGCTGAGATCCGTTTCCTCTTCTCCTGAGTTTATTAATCTCTGGGGATTCAGATCCTAGAAAAGCGATTTTGTTGATGGAGTGGCTCGTCTTGCTAGAGCTACTTATATAGTCTTCAGAATCCTTCTTAGACTTACTGCTACAGTTGCCTTTATTCTTCAGGCAGTTGATATTTGTAGCTGGAGAGGTGACCCGTTTTGAGGAGGAAGCCTGGATATTATCCATCCTTTGGTTAATGGCTAGATGGAAGGAATCCATCCTTTGATTGATTCTATCAAGGATAGAAGGAGGGCTAAGGCTGATGTTGCTTAAGAGATTGTTAGGAATACTTTCAGCTTGAAAGTGAGGCCTACTAATATCTCTAGGAAACTTAGGGGAACTCAATCCTTTATCCATACCAAGATGAATCTGATCTATTTGTTCAGAGATGGTATGAAGGATTTGATTGCTGTAGTTGTTTTGGGAGTAGATCTTCTTGATATCTCCCAAATTGGTCTGACTGTTATCCTGCTCAGGTCTCCCTTTCTTAAAGGGATCAGCACGAATATCTTCATTGTCATGTTTAACAATTATACTCTTGAGCGGAGGATGAACAGAGGTACTGGTTCCTGAGGGAAAAAGATTCCAGGTTCTAGAAATCCTATTTTGCACCTCTAAGGAAGGAAGATGGAAAGGGTCATCAATGTCTTTCTTAGACATATAAATAGAGAACCATCTAAAGAAAAGAATATTAGTTTGGAGATTGTTCATCTCTTCATAATATTCCTCTTGGATTCTATCTCTGCAATCTTTGTCTAGTTGCATGAACCATTTTCTCTTCTTGATGTTGCTGGAGCCATAGAAATCTTTTCTAAGATACTCTTTATCAATGGTAAAACCTTCTTTGGTTAAGACATTGATAGTAGAATAGTTATGCATGTTGGTAGAGGTAGGAGAATGATCACCAACAGACTCTTCCTCATTCTGGGGAATGATTCTTGGAAGAGGATGGGCAAAGTCTATATGATCTCTTCTTAGAGAACTATTTCTAGAGAACTCACTGGTCATGGAGTAGAAGGGGTCATTAATAGAATTCCGAGCAGGGGCAAAGCTAGGTCGGTTGGTTGAGTTTTCTCTGACCGAATTGAACCTGATGAGAATTCTACCATCAGACTCTTCTATGATCTGAGAGATCTCTTGCTGTTCCAGGTTTCTAGGAGGATTGTCGTTGTCGACCTCTAGGGTTTCAGGAATAGTAATGTCTTTCCACTTGATGGTCTTGGGAGTGAAAGTGCAAGACTTTTCTGCTTCTAATTGAAGAAGAACAGTCTCTCCATGAGCTAGAGGGGTAATGGTGCACTTAGGATCTGTTAAAGAACTCATGAGTTTGAAATGCAGTCTATAAATAACAGCAAAGTTCTTAGTGAACTGTTTGCAGTTGTTATTCAGCATTTTGATGTCTAGGATGACGGTTTGACAAATCCTAGGGTCAGTCAAGTCGACTGAGAAGGTTGGAGAACAATTGAAGAACAAAGGTCCATTGCAGATGTTGGATTGGACTAAAGCAAGGATAGAGTCTTTGTATGAGAGAAACCGGTCATCCCTAAGGGCTAGGAAGACAGGGGAATCAATACCTTTTCTATGAAGAGGTTTTAATGCAATTTGGATTAACCCAAGATGCAAAAATCTATAACCTTTTCTAAGATAACTTTGAATGGTTGTAGGGTTGAGAAGTCTAAGAGACTGCTGCTCTTTTGTAAGGCAGATGGTTGATTCTTGGTGTTTGATGCAATTGGCATGGAACATATCCAAGATCCCAGATCTATAAATAGACCGAGGATTATCGAGAATAGTCCAATCTTGAATATTGTCAGGGTCAAGACTATACATGTTCTCATTGCTATGAACGATTTGTTCCGAATTGCTACCGGAACCTCGCCGGAATAATCTTCTTGCCATCGACATGTTTTTAAAACAAAGTAAAGTTTTTCTAAAATAAGGTCATATCTAAGGCTTATAACAACGGGACCGTCCACCGGGACCACCTAATCTCAAGGCTGACCAAACGGATCTTACGGGACTAAACCAAGCGCTGTGCCCAAAGCCTAGATAAGTACTTAAAAGAAAGACTGAAACTTAGATTTTGAAAACGATGAAGAGGATAAGGAGATAACCATAGTATATAACTATAGAATATAACCATAAGATATAATCATAGTATATAATTATATGATATAACCATAGTATATAACTATAGAATATAATATAGGATATAACCATAGTATATAACTATAGAATATAACCATAAGATATAATCATAGTATATAATTATAGGATATAACGATATGATATAACCAAATTGGATATAATTATAACATATAACCGTAATATATAACTATAGGATATAACCATAGTATATAACTATAGGATATAACCATATTATATAACTATAGGATAAAATCATAGTATATTCAACTATTTGGAGGAACACGGAATGAAAAATAGAATTATTTTATGGATTAAACTCTATTTATAGCGTTTTTCTCCCTAATCCTAAATCAAGTAATCAATGTTAAACTTTGTATTCGAATGGACGAAAATCCCAAAACCTAACCATAAACCCTAAAAAAACACTAGAAGCCCCTTGGGCGCAACCGCAACCAAAGGGTTGTGTGGGGGATTGTTTTAGGGTTTAGGGTCTTTATCATTGTAGCACAAAGTATAAAATTTTCAAGTTGAAGTTGGAAAAATAACTTCTAATATCTATATATTGACTGAATATTTTGCTAAATTGTTTCGGACCTTGAAATGTTTGATGGTGGTTGGGAGAGTAATATATATTGTCATTACAAGATATAACTATAGAATGTAATATAGGATATAACTATAGAATATAACCATACGATATAATCATAGTAAGAAAACCCTAAACCCTAAACCACAAACCCTAAACCCCAAAACCTAACCCTAAACCCTAAAAAAGCACTAGAAACCCCTTGGGCACAATTGAGTTCTGGATGCAACCTAGTTGCGCCCAAAGGGTTGTGTGGGGATTGTTTTAGGTTTTTTTTAGGGTTTAGGGTCGTTATCATAGTATATAATCATAGTATATAACTATATAATATATGATATAATCATAGTATATAACTATAGAATATAATATAGGATATAACCATAGTATATAACTATAGAATATATGATATAATCATAGTATATAACTATAGAATATAATATAGGATATAACCATAGTATATAACTATAGAATATAATATAGAATATAACCATAGTATATAACTATATAATATAACCACAAGATATAATCATAGTATATAACTATAGGATATAACGATATGCTATAACCAAATTGGATATAACTATAAGGGCTCGTTTGGTATGTCTTCTGGAATCGGAATGGAATCAGGAATCAGAAATCAGAATATATCATTCCTGTAACTTGGTGTTTGGTATGCTGTCGGAATGAACCATTCCTGTAATTTGGTGTTTGGTATGCTATTTGAATGAATCATTCTTGAAAATGTTGTTTGGCTGTATATAAAATCTAAAATGAGAAATTAATTCCCTATAAATTTAATTTTCACATTTTTCACGCATATATATATACATTATATATGAAAAAAAAATGTCAAACCTTAATCAACTTAGACATAAATATTATCAAATACTTAAGTGTCTTGTAAGCACATAATAACACCACATGTTCACATCCAAACATGTTATCATAGCAAGCCTCAAACGAAATACCATAGTCGTCATGGCAACAAATCTAATAATAATCGATATTACTAGTTGCACACGCTTTTGTCTTTCCTTTCTTCTCCTTTTCAAATCATGCTCAAAAGGGTCCATCGCTACATTTCATTTTACATAGGTATATATAAGTAGATGAATTTTTCAATTTATAAATACAAGATTAAGTACTAAAAAAGTGATAATAAAATACTACAAACATCTATAAACTAATTTACGCAATGAATATCCACACAAAGTATTCCAACATAAACAATTAAAAAAATTCAACCTAAAATCAATATAACAAGAAATACCAATTCAGTACAAATGGAGACAATTCAGCACAAACAATTTACAGAGGACAAAATACAAGAACAAGACTGCACAGTGGAGCAACCAAGCATGAATTCATTGAATATATTGTATTATGAGAACAAGACTGCACAGTGGAGCAAGACTGCACAGTGGAGCAATTTAACCGAGCATGAATATATTGTATTACGAGAACAAGACTGCATAGTGGAGCAATATACGAATTTTGGGAACCGAGACTGCACATAATTTCCACATTGAAGATTGAGAACCGAGAACACAAGTGGAGCAATTTATGAATTTTTTGTAACTGGAGCAATTTAACAAGTGGAGACTGCACAATACCTTGAGGGGTTGGGACGAAGAACGACGCCGGAACGACGGAAGACGCCGGAACGATGCCGAGAAGGACGCCGGGAAGATCGTAGGGGCAAAGCTTTCACAGATGAAGGAGCGACTGTGTACCACAAGAGAACAACTGAACAACACTTACCCTAATTTGTTTTTGGAATGGATGAAACCCTGACTTTTTGATTGGAATGAAGTTGTTCTTTGGGCTTAGAATGGGCCATTCCAAGGTATGAAAGAATTTTTTATTTTTTACCATACCAAACATGTTTTTGGAATCGCTCATTCCTCATTCCGATTCCTCATTCCACAGGAATCGTACCAAACAAGCCCTAAGATATCATCATAGTATATAACTATATGATATAACCATAGTATACAACTATAGAATATAAATATAAGATATAACCATAGTATATAACGATATGATATAACCAAATTGGACATAACTATAAGATTTAATCATAGTATATAACTATATGATATAACCATGGTATATAACTATATGATATAATATAGGACATAACCATAGTATATAACTATAGAATATAACCATAAGATATAATCATAGTATATAATTATATGATATAACCATAGTATATAACTATAGAATATAATATAGGATATAACCATAGTATATAACTATAGAATATAACCATAAGATATAATCATAGTATATAATTATAGGATATAACGATATGATATAACCAAATTGGATATAATTATAACATATAACCATAGTATATAACTATAGGATATAACCATAGTATATAACTATAGGATATAACCATATTATATAACTATAGGACAAAATCATAGTATATTCAACTATTTGGAGGAACACGGAATGAAAAATAGAATTATTTTATGGATTAAACTCTATTTATAGCGTTTTTCTCCCTAATCCTAAATCAAGTAATCAATGTTAAACTTTGTATTCGAATGGACGAAAACCCCAAAACCTAACCATAAACCCTAAAAAAACACTAGAAGCCCCTTGGGCGCAACCGCAACCAAAGGGTTGTGTGGGGGATTGTTTTAGGGTTTAGGGTCTTTATCATTGTAGCACAAAGTATAAAATTTTCAAGTTGAAGTTGGAAAAATAACTTCTAATATCTATATATTGACTGAATATTTTGCTAAATTGTTTCGGACCTTGAAATGTTTGATGGTGGTTGGGAGAGTAATATATATTGTCATTACAAGATATAACTATAGAATGTAATATAGGATATAACTATAGAATATAACCATACGATATAATCATAGTAAGAAAACCCTAAACCCTAAACCACAAACCCTAAACCCCAAAACCTAACCCTAAACCCTAAAAAAGCACTAGAAACCCCTTGGGCACAATTGAGTTCTGGATGCAACCTAGTTGCGCCCAAAGGGTTGTGTGGGGATTGTTTTAGGTTTTTTTTAAGGGTTTAGGGTCGTTATCATAGTATATAATCATAGTATATAACTATATAATATATGATATAATCATAGTATATAACTATAGAATATAATATAGGATATAACCATAGTATATAACTATAGAATATATGATATAATCATAGTATATAACTATAGAATATAATATAGGATATAACCATAGTATATAACTATAGAATATAACCATAGTATATAACTATATAATATAACCATAAGATATAATCATAATATATAACTATAGGATATAACGATATGCTATAACCAAATTGGATATAACTATAAGGGCTCGTTTGGTATGTCTTCTGGAATCTGAATGGAATCAGGAATCAGAAATCAGAATATATCATTCCTGTAACTTGGTGTTTGGTATGCTGTCGGAATGAACCATTCCTGTAATTTGGTGTTTGGTATGCTATTTGAATGAATCATTCTTGAAAATGTTGTTTGGCTGTATATATAAAATCTAAAATAAGAAATTAATTCCCTATAAATTTAATTTTCACGTTTTTCACGCATATATATATACATTATATATGAAAAAAAAATCTCAAACCTTAATCAACTTAGACATAAATATTATCAAATACTTAAGTGTCTTGTAAGTACATAATAACACCACATGTTCACATCCAAACATGTTATCATAGCAAGCCTCAAACGAAATACCATAGTCGTCATGGCAACAAATCTAATAATAATCGATATTACTAGTTGCACACGCTTTTGTCTTTCCTTTCTTCTCCTTTTCAAATCATGCTCAAAAGGGTCCATCGCTACATTTCATTTTACATAGGTATATATAAGTAGATGAATTTTTCAATTTATAAATACAAGATTAAGTACTAAAAAAGTGATAATAAAATACTACAAACATCTATAAACTAATTTACGCAATAAATATCCACACAAAGTATTCCAACATAAACAATTAAAAAAATTCAACCTAAAATCAATATAACAAGAAATACCAATTCAGTACAAATGGAGACAATTCAGCACAAACAATTTACAGAGGACAAAATACAAGGACAAGACTGCACAGTGGAGCAACCGAGCATGAATTCATTGAATATATTGTATTATGAGAACAAGACTGCACAGTGGAGCAAGACTGCACAGTGGAGCAATTTAACCGAGCATGAATATATTGTATTACGAGAACAAGACTGCATAGTGGAGCAATATACGAATTTTGGGAACCGAGACTGCACATAATTTCCACATTGAAGATTGAGAACCGAGAACACAAGTGGAGCAATTTATGAATTTTTTGTAACTGGAGCAATTTAACAAGTGGAGACTGCACAATACCTTGAGGGGTTGGGACGAAGAACGACGCCGGAACGACGGAAGACGCCGGAAGGACGTCGAGAAGGACGCCGGGAAGATCGTAGGGGAAAAGCTTTCACAGATGAAGGAGCGAATGTGTACCACAAGAGAACAACACTTACCCTAATTTGTTTTTGGAATGGATGAAACCCTGACTTTTTGATTGGAATGAAGTTGTTCTTTGGGCTTAGAATGGGCCATTCCAAGGTATGAAAGAATTTTTTATTTTTTACCATACCAAACATGTTTTCGGAATCGCTCATTCCTCATTCTGATTCCTCATTCCAGAGGAATCGTACCAAACAAGCCCTAAGATATCATCATAGTATATAACTATATGATATAACCATAGTATACAACTATAGAATATAAATATAAGATATAACCATAGTATATAACGATATGATATAACCAAATTGGACATAACTATAAGATTTAATCATAGTATATAACTATATGATATAACCATGGTATATAACTATATGATATAATATAGGACATAACCATAGTATATAACTATAGAATATAACCATAAGATATAATCATAGTATATAATTATATGATATAACTATAGTATATAACTATAGAATATAATATAGGATATAACCATAGTATATAACTATAGAATATAACCATAAGATATAATCATAGTATATAATTATAGGATATAACGATATGATATAACCAAATTGGATATAATTATAACATATAACCATAGTATATAACTATAGGATATAACCATAGTATATAACTATAGGATATAACCATATTATATAACTATAGGATAAAATCATAGTATATTCAACTATTTGGAGGAACACGGAATGAAAAATAGAATTATTTTATGGATTAAACTCTATTTATAGCGTTTTTCTCCCTAATCCTAAATCAAGTAATCAATGTTAAACTTTGTATTCGAATGGACGAAAACCCCAAAACCTAACCATAAACCCTAAAAAAACACTAGAAGCCCCTTGGGCGCAACCGCAACCAAAGGGTTGTGTGGGGGATTGTTTTAGGGTTTAGGGTCTTTATCATTGTAGCACAAAGTGTAAAATTTTCAAGTTGAAGTTGGAAAAATAACTTCTAATATCTATATATTGACTGAATATTTTGCTAAATTGTTTCGGACCTTGAAATGTTTGATGGTGGTTGGGAGAGTAATATATATTGTCATTACAAGATATAATTATAGAATGTAATATAGGATATAACTATAGAATATAACCATACGATATAATCATAGTAAGAAAACCCTAAACCCTAAACCACAAACCCTAAACCCCAAAACCTAACCCTAAACCCTAAAAAAGCACTAGAAACCCCTTGGGCACAATTGAGTTCTGGATGCAACCTAGTTGCGCCCAAAGGGTTGTGTGGGGATTGTTTTAGGTTTTTTTTAAGGGTTTAGGGTCGTTATCATAGTATATAATCATAGTATATAACTATATAATATATGATATAATCATAGTATATAACTATAGAATATAATATAGGATATAACCATAGTATATAACTATAGAATATATGATATAATCATAGTATATAACTATAGAATATAATATAGGATATAACCATAGTATATAACTATAGAATATAATATAGAATATAACCATAGTATATAACTATATAATATAACCATAAGATATAATCATAATATATAACTATAGGATATAATGATATGCTATAACCAAATTGGATATAACTATAAGGGCTCGTTTGGTATGTCTTCTGGAATCGGAATGGAATCAGGAATCAGAATATATCATTCCTGTAACTTGGTGTTTGGTATGCTGTCGGAATGAACCATTCCTGTAATTTGGTGTTTGGTATGCTATTTGAATGAATCATTCTTGAAAATGTTGTTTGGCTGTATATAAAATCTAAAATGAGAAATTAATTCCCTATAAATTTAATTTTCACGTTTTTCACGCATATATATATACATTATATATGAAAAAAAAATCTCAAACCTTAATCAACTTAGACATAAATATTATCAAATACTTAAGTGTCTTGTAAGTACATAATAACACCACATGTTCACATCCAAACATGTTATCATAGCAAGCCTCAAACAAAATACCATAGTCGTCATGGCAACAAATCTAATAATAATCGATATTATTAGTTGCACACGCTTTTGTCTTTCCTTTCTTCTCCTTTTCAAATCATGCTCAAAAGGGTCCATCGCTACATTTCATTTTACATAGGTATATATAAGTAGATGAATTTTTCAATTTATAAATACAAGATTAAGTACTAAAAAAGTGATAATAAAATACTACAAACATCCATAAACTAATTTACACAATAAACATCCACACAAAGTATTCCAACATAAACAATTAAAAAAATTCAACCTAAAATCAATATAACAAGAAATACCAATTCAGTACAAATGGAGACAATTCAGCACAAACAATTTACAGAGGACAAAATACAAGAACAAGACTGCACAGTGGAGCAACCGAGCATGAATTCATTGAATATATTGTATTATGAGAACAAGACTGCACAGTGGAGCAAGACTGCACAGTGGAGCAATTTAACCGAGCATGAATATATTGTATTACGAGAACAAGACTGTATAGTGGAGCAATATACGAATTTTGGGAACCGAGACTGCACATAATTTCCACATTGAAGATTGAGAACCGAGAACACAAGTGGAGCAATTTATGAATTTTTTGTAACTGGAGCAATTTAACAAGTGGAGACTGCACAATACCTTGAGGGGTTGGGACGAAGAACGACGCCAGAACGACGGAAGACGCCGGAACGACGCCGAGAAGGACGCCGGGAAGATCGTAGGGGCAAAGCTTTCACAGATGAAGGAGCGACTGTGTACCACAAGAGAACAACTGAACAACATTGGAATGGATGAAACCCTGACTTTTTGATTGGAATGAAGTTGTTCTTTGGGCTTAGAATGGGCCATTCCAAGGTATGAAAGATTTTTTTATTTTTTACCATACCAAACATGTTTTCGGAATCGCTCATTCCTCATTCCGATTCCTCATTCCACAGGAATCGTACCAAACAAGCCCTAAGATATCATCATAGTATATAACTATATGATATAACCATAGTATACAACTATAGAATATAAATATAAGATATAACCATAGTATATAACGATATGATATAACGATATGATATAACCAAATTGGACATAACTATAAGATTTAATCATAGTATATAACTATATGATATAACCATAGTACATAACTATAGAATATAATATAGGATATAACCATAGTATATAACTATAGGATATAACGATATGATATAACCAAATTGGATACAACTATAAGATATAATCATAGTATATAACTATTATATAGTATATAACTATATGATATAATGATATGATATAACCAAATTGGATATAACTATAAGATATAATCATAGTATATAATATAGGATATAACCATAGTATATAATATAGGATATAACCATAGTATATAACTACAGGATATAACGATATGATATAACCAAATTGGATATAACTATAAGATATAATCACAGTATATAACTATAGGATATAACGATATGATATAACCAAATTGGATATAACTATAAGATATAATCATAGTATATAACTATAGGATATAACCATAGTATAAAACTATAGAATATAAATATAAGATATAACCATAGTACATAACTATAGAATATAACCGTAGTATATAACTATAGGATATAACCATAATATATAACCAAATTGGATATAACCATAGTTATATGTGATTTTTTAGAATAATCATAACAAACAGTTAATAGCAAACGAATTGGTGGAGAAAAGTACATGAATTTTAAATGAATAACGGTATATTGAAACCTCATGATACAAACAAATTTATTGTCATGTAATCCTGATTACTTGAAAACATTTATTACTATTTTCAAATGCACACAAGTGTACAAAGCTACTAGGTATTTGAATTTCAAATCATATAAAATAGCAGGATAGATACAATTTGATGAGTATAAAGTAAATTTATTTTAAATATTAGCGCCCAAGTTTTTTTTTTCTGGGCGCAACTAGGTGAACCGTTTTTTTTTTATAAATCTGTCATGAACCAGGTTTTTAACAACCCTGTTCATTCACTTAGGCACAACTTTGCGCCCAAGTTTTTTTTTTTTGGCGCAACTTGGTTGCATCCAAAAAGCGATGAGAGTAAATAAAAAAACGGGTGCGAACATTCTCCCCGTAAATTAACCCAATTGAAAGAAACAACATAGCATCGTATTTGCCAAGGTGCCAAAAGTCTAGGACTCTACCACTTGTCGTTGCGCTTTAGACTTCGATGGGTGTAAATTGGGGTATATATAGTATGCTTTAAGTGAATTAGGCTTGAAAATTTACGATATGTTGTACGTACAACACCCATCGCTATTCACTTTTCTTATAAGCTAAGAATATGAGAATCTATGTCAAATCTGACAAAGATTCTCGAGAGGCTGAAAAACCGGCAGCCGAAACAAACTGATTAGGGAAAATAAAGTTACAATAACCATTCAAAGAGATACAAACAAAGTCGGAAAGAGTTAGAAAGATAGGCAAACGGATGAGAAGGGCGCAAACACGGGTTGGAAGAAACCAACGCGGCGATGCAACAAACGGGAAGCAAATCAAAAGACACACTATGGAGGCACGAGTGTAACACTTGGATCACGTTTTGTCTCTAGAAGTCAACATGAATCACACGACCACGTCCTCGATCTCTTGCCCGAAACAACAACCTCGATCCAAACCTACAATTAACTACACATCAGCAAATGAATGTATCTCAAGATGTTTTAGTTTTCATTTCTTGACTTAGTCTTCTAGATTTTTAAGCTTTGCATTGAAAACATTTACATCAAGATGAATGATTCAGGAAATAGGATTATTGTTGATAACAGCCAGAGATTAATTTTCATCAACCAAATCAAGTTGTTGGAGAGCTTTATGTCAATACTTAGTGTAAGAATGTTGAAAAGCCAAAGATAGTCAGCATAGATTCCGTATTAAGAAGTTAGAGTATGTCTAGTCATCTATTATCGTTTCAGGGGCAATATTGAGACAATCCAGATCAAGAAATTGATTCCTTTATCTAGTATATATCTAGGGTTGATATTGTTTAAAGATGGAAAGTTTACCATCATTATTGGTTGTTAGTACATAACTAGATTGAACTAGATGAAACCTTACGGAAATTTGAGTGTAAGGCCGCTTTGAAATCCGATTTGAAAAACGCGAACGAAAACTTGTTGCGCCGCGGTATGGAATCCGCTGCCTTAAAAAGCGATTTCGCCCTGACCCACCAGAGCTTTGTCAGATCAATGTCGCCCCCAAGGTTCACACAACGCCCTCCGATCGCGAACTCTTGCCAACGAAGGACTGGAATCAGTCGGGTATGCTCAGAACGAAAACGATTTTAGAGAAGAAAGTTGATATGTTTTATGTGTATTCTTCAAAACTAGAAAGCTCCTCCTTATAAAACATTTTTTGTAACTCCTCACCAGTTACTTCAACAAAGAACGTGGTGGTTACGCTTAAATTCAGGGGTTGTTACAAATAGAGTTTGAATAAGTCAAACAATTTTAAAATTCGAAAAAAGAAATCAGAAGAATCGGAAATGCAATTAATTTATGTTCTGAAACTTAAAAGCCCAAAAAGTTAACGTGACTCGTAAAATAGGACCCACACCACACCCCGCACGTGCCACGAACACGGACCGGACCGGCCGGACGGCAGCGGCAGTGCGCGCGAGGGGGACACCTTTCTAACTCAACTAACCCATATAAGAAAACCCTCAAATATATACTACTCCATTTTGAGTCAAAAGGTCGATGTGGGAGAGAAAAAAAGCATTTCACCCACAACTTTGAAAACTTCAGCACTCCATAATCCCCCACAATACGGAAAAGGTTTTCAAAAACAGTATAAAACAAGTTCTGAGCATAGTGTTTGAAGCTTAAGTGTAGGTATCTTATAATTTGAAGCAACACGTAGTGAAGCCAAGTAGTCATTTCGCTAAAAGAGTGAACGAGTGTTGAACTCTCTAATTCAAGGACTGTCCTACACACCTCTCACCTAAGGTCTCTGTGATTCCTCGATAACACCTGTAATAAAAATGGCCAGTTCTTCCTTGGGATGCTAAAGAGTGCTCTAGAAAGATCACCGTAGTTCTTTCATAGAAGGAGGCTAACCCTTCACACTCTAGTAGGTGACTTCATCAAGTCCTGTCTCAAAAGGATCACCCAGTATGGGCTATGAAATCATCAAGAGTTAAGCAACTCAACCTGTAACACCCCAAACCAGAGGTGTCACAGTGTCATAGACCAGAAGGTCTATAAGGCGATTTTAGAAAAATGAAAACCTGAAATACTTCCAAATACACAAAAGTTATCAACATCAAATCCCTGTTCCAAGTTGAAACAACACTTAAACCTTGTATCAAGTTCAATATATCAATTTATATCCAAAACAACGGGTAGTGAATACAACATTTTCAAATCCAATGCAAAACTGAATCTTTAACTGTGAAGACGAATATGTGATCAAGAACCCCCTTGCTGCTGCCAACCTGCAAAGACTAGTTGACTGATGGACCCGATACACCAACCAACTGCGGAAACATAAACCGAGGTTGGTTAGTCTACTGAAAGACTAGCAAGAATCATCAAGCAACAACAGTAGAACACATGAAAGAATTATCGTGCCAAACAACCAATGCCAACAACACACCAAAATATATAGATACACTATTACATAACCATTACTTAACCATTTCTAACCAACTCTTCTATAGGCTAACCACAATCCATCCAATCTCAACCTCCCACGAGTATAAACAGGTGATACGATCCAGTCCAACTTTACTAACACATTCAATCCATCTATCTTCTCTACTAATAACACTTCAATTATCAACACTATGAAACATATATACCTATACTACTACTAACATGTAACCAAGACTAACCAATTATATCGAACTCACTACTATACTAACACATCCAATCCAACCTTCGCATCAACGAACACACAAGCACGAGTGAGACAATCATCACTCTAAGTAACCATACAATCACATACACGGGTGAGACGATCATCACCCTAAATATATGTAACGACCCAGGCCAGCCACCCTTCCGGTGCCACATGTTCGTTAACATGGGCCGCATCCCATGCACCCCAACCCATCCCATGTTGGCCCACACCCTCAAGATGGGAAACCAACCATGTAGGTTGTTGGAGAGAGTCGAACACACGACCTCCTCTCCCATTGACAAGTAGCACCTAAAGATGGGACACTCACCATCCAATTGTGGCCTTGAACCAACGTAGGGTCACACCCTCACGTGGTCGGGTGAGGCGATCATCACCCCGGCCCAGCTATAAGGAGTCATGCCCTCCTTCATAATTGAAACAAACAGTCAACCAACACAACCAACCATCACGATCAACCCGCATAACCAACCTTCCACAATCAATCCACATAACCAACCTTCCACAATCAATCCACATAACCAACCTTCCACAATTAGCTACAACCCACAATCACACCAACGGAAATCCACAACCTCGACTAGCTACAATCAACAACTACAACCAACGGAATTCCACAACCACAACAAATAACAATCAACAACGACCACTAGCTATAAATAACAATTATTCGACAACAAGTTAATAACTAGCCAACAATCAACATCCAAGACAAAACCAATAACCAAGCACACAACCAATATTCACCAACAAAACCACTTAACCAAGCACACAACCAACATTCAACACACAACCAATAATCAAGCACACCACCAATATTCAACACACAACTAATAACCGAGCACACAACCAATATTCAACACACAATTAATATCCACACACAACCAATAATCAAGCACACCACCAATATTCAACACACAACCAATAACCGAGCACACAACCAATATCCACACACAACCAATAATCAAGCACACCACCAATATTCAACACACAACCAATAACCGAGCACACAACCAATATTCACACATTCAACCATTTAATTCTACGCCCACAATTCTAAATTAATCTAACGGGCAGATGCATAAATCATTACTGAGAACAATAATAATATACGAAAATAATTATTTTAGGAGATAGATAAGAAGAAAGAGCAAGAATCATCTTGCCTTAAACTCATCGACAAAACCCTAGAATTCATCGACTCTGCCAACAAACCCGGAACGAACCTGCAACAAAAATCCAAACAATTTGTGGCATTAATTAACCAATACCAACCACTACCAATAAACCCCCAAATCAGCCCCTAAATTCATACCTCCAAAACCAATTTCCGCAAACCCCAAATATCGAACAAAAATTCCAAGAGCGGATTGGCGCACAGAATCAAAATCGGTCAAGCAATACTTGCTGTCCAAATCTGCAATTCAACCACTTTAAATTAGCAGCACTCGGAGCACTCAAAGCTCTCACGAAAGTTCAACAGAAATCGGCCCTAAAATATTCAGATCTGAGGTAAACCCACACACATACCTTGTTGACCACTAAGCTACAGCTACCGGACTTGTTCCCTCGTGGCCGGAACTCAGCAGAGCTTCAGCAGCAGCACAACAATAGCAACACTCAGCGCAGCAGCAGCGAACAACCCAACAACACAGTGGAACGACTCCCTCATCGTTGGAATCGTACAGCAGCACCAGTCCGCAGCTCGCCTCAGGGAAAGGGGAGAGATGGCCCCTTGCTGGTTCGAGCTCTCCGACAAGAAGAATGGCAGAGCACGGAAGGTAGAAGGGAGGGACACGAGCTGTTCAGCAAGTTGTCCACAGTTGATGAAGACAAGGGTTTCCTCCCTTTAATTTGCCCATTTACTGATTTTAAGAAGTCTAAAAATTTTATTTACCATTTTTCCATATATATATATATCCTTTGGGGTATTTCATTCTCCCTCCCTTATAGGAGTTTCGTCCTTGAAACTAAGATCAAACAGGTTCGGATATCTATCTCGCATAACTGACTCTAGTTCCCAAGTCTCTTCTGTCGTTCCGTGTTTAGACCATAAGACTTTTACCAAAGAAATGACCTTATTCCTCAATTCCTTCTGATCGACCGTTAGGATCCTTACGGGTGATTCCTCAAACGTGCCATCAGGTTGAAACTCTATCTCCTCAAAGTTCAGAACATGAGTCGGATGATACACATATTTCCTCAGCTATGACACATGAAACACATCATACTTCCCGCTTATTCTCGGTGACAACGCTAATCGGTAAGCTTACAAAGCCAACTCTCCGCTTCATGTCAATCCATCAATAACTCCGTCTCAAGTCCTTGTACAATTTACTGGCTCCAGAATGTACAAAATATGCTGAAGAATGACCTTCCTTGAGAATCAACTTTCTAATCTCTTTATCAGCTGGCACACATAATCGATTCTGAAATCACAATATTCCATCCTCCTGAACCAGAAATTCGGGCGCCCTTCCCTGAGCAATCTCACTGCATCTCTTACTCAACATTCCATCGCATTCAGCTGCGTCCGTTCCTTCCCAAACCAATTTCAATTTCACCCCTCACCAACTCTTGTTGCAATCCCGGCTGAACTGTCAAGCAAGCAACCATATGCTCGGGAGTCGACTTCCTACTCAAAGCATCAGCTCTGGATGATAAACGGTATCTATATCATAATCCTTAATCAATTCTAGCCACCGTCTTTGTCTCATGTTCAACTCTCTCTTACACAGTTTGAGCTGACGAGAAGCATAAGCAATGACCTTCCCATTCCGCATTAAAACGTAACCCAGACCTTGCTTAGACGCATCACTGTAGATGACAAACCTTTCTGTTCCCTGCGGTAAAACTAACACGGGCGCACTAGTTAAATACTTCTTGAGTTCTTCAAAACTCTCTTGACATCTCCCATCCCATTCAAACTTCTTAGTCTTACGTAACCTGCCACAATCCGCCTGTAGTAACATGCCAGTCTGAGAAAACTCCTAATTTCCTTAACATTATGAGGTTGTTCCCAATTCGCTACTGCTTTTGTTTTCTGCAGATCTACCATCATATTCTCATTATAATTCACATGGCCTATAAATGCTAACTTAGGTATCCAAAAATCACATTCAGACAGCTTTGCAATTAGTTTATGCCGCCTCAACACTCCGAGTTTTAATTCTGAGGTGAGTCTCATGGTCCCTCTTACTCCGAGAGTATACTAAAATGCCATCAATGAAAATCACTACAAACGATCCAAGTACTTTCAAAAACATCGGTTCCTCAAGTCCTTGAAACCCGCGGAAGCATTAGTCCACCCGAATGGCATCATAACCAATTCATAGTGACCGTACCTAGTTCTGAAGGCAATATCATGAATATTTTCCTCTCGAATCCTAAGTTGAGGATACCCTGATCTTAAGTCAATCTTTGAAAACACTGTAGCTCCTTGCAATTGATCCAACAAGTCATCAGTACATGAAAGCGGATGCTTATTCTTGACTATCACCTTATTCAACTTCTTATAATCCATGCAAAGTCGGAAGGAACCATCCTTCTTTTTAACCAACAATACAGGCGCACCCCAAAGAGAAGCACTTGGCCTAATAAAGCCTAACTCCATATGTTCCTCTATCTGCTCCCTCAATTTCAACATACACACATAACCGTCATAACCTTGTCTTAACAGTTTTGCAGCTGTCATCGCACTAACAATTCTGCCAGAGTCTCTAGGATCATGACCCTCAAACACATGCACTAAACCCTCATCTGTTGTTACAGTAACTGTCTTCTTCCTGTAATCACATGCGTATTCTACTCCTCAACCCAACCGAACCCATAGTTGTGAAATCCCACTTCTTTCGGTGTAGACTGAGTCCTCTATTTCTTATTGCCTCAAGCATCAATAGTCTGATTAGAATCACCTATAGCAGCCTCCCTGATCAAGCATTTATCAGTATACTCAAGGATCATTCAACTATGCCTCACCATCAGGGTTCTGTCTCATGATACACCCATCTATGAAAGTGCTTAATCCTGTCCTTCTCATCCTTAACAATAACAGTAATATACAACAACTTCCTATAGAATCATCAACTACTAGACTACCTGCATCTACCTCTTGACGATAAGCCAGAGGGCCTCATCCTCTATCACAACCACACCTTCGACCTCTAACACGTCCCGCTTACGGGGGCACACAACATGAAATTACTCATCAATACTAAACATCACATATAAAATTTAAAACACAACTTACCTACGAGTAACAACAAGGGTCTCCAATCACACGATTGTTTCACAGTTTTAGCGAGTGGGCTTTTCCACGTCAAACTTTTGAAAAACATTTTCGAATGTAAATGCTATGATACCAATTTCTGTAACACCCCAAACCAGAGGTGTCACAGTGCCATAGACCAGAAGGTCTATAAGGCGATTTTAGAAAAATGAAAACCCGAAATACTTCCAAACACACAAAAGCTATCAACATCAAATCCCTGTTCCAAGTTGAAACAACACTTAAACCTTGTATCAAGTTCAATATATCAATTTATATCCAAAACAACGGGTAGTGAATACAACATTTTCAAATTCGATGCAAAACTGAATCTTTAACTGTGATGACAAATCTGTGATCAAGAACCTCCTTGTTGCTGCCAACCTGTAAAGACTAGTTGACTGGTGGACCCGATATACCAACCAACCGCGGAAACATAAACCGAGGTTGGTTAGTCTACTGAAAGACTACCAAGAATCATCAAGCAACAACAGTAGAACACAGGAAAGAACACTTCAAGGCTAACCATCTATCTTCTCTACTAATAACACTTCAATTATCAACACTACGAAACATATATACCTATACTACTACTAACACGTAACCAAGGCTAACCAATTATACCGAACTCACTACTGTACTAACACATCCAATCCAACCTTCGCATCAACGAACACACAAGCACGAGTGAGACAATCATCACTCTAAGTAACCATACAATCACATACACGGGTGAGACGATCATCACCCTAAAGATATGTAACGACCCAGGCCATCCACCCTTTCGGTGCCGCCTGTTCGTTAACATGGGCCGTAGCCCATGCACCCCAACCCATCCCATGTTGGCCCACACCCTCAAGATGGGAAACCAACCATGTAGGTTGTTGGAGAGAGTCGAATACACGACCTCCTCTCCCATTAACAAGTAGCACCTAAAGATGGGACACTCACCATCCAATTGTGGCCTTGAACCAATGTAAGGTCACACCCTCACATGGTCGGGTGAGGCGATCATCACCCCGGCCCAGCTATAAGGAGTCATGCCCTCCTTCATAACTGAAACAAACAGTCAACCAACACAACCAACCATCACGATCAACACGCATAACCAACCTTCCACAATCAATCCACATAACCAACCTTCCACAATTAGCTACAACCCACAATCACACCAACGGAAATCCACAACCTCGACTAGCTACAATCAACAACTACAACCAACGGAATTCCACAACCATAACAAAAAACAATCAACAACGACCACTAGCTATAAATAACAATTATTCGACAACAAGTTAATAACTAGCCAACAATCAACATCCAACACAAAACCAATAACCAAGCACACAACCAATATTCACCAACAAAACCACTTAACCAAGCACACAACCAACATTCAACACACAACCAATAATCAAGCACACCACCAATATTCAACACACAACTAATAACCGAGCACACAACCAATATTCAACACACAACCAATAATCGAGCACACAACTAATATCCACACACAACCAATAATCAAGCACACCAACAATATTCAACACACAACCAATAACCGAGCACACAACCAATATCCACACACAACCAATAATCAAGCACACCACCAATATTCAACACACAACCAATAACCGAGCACACAACCAATATTCACACATTCAACCATTTAATTCTACGCCCACAATTCTAAATCAATCTAACGGACAGGTGCATAAATCATTACTGAGAACAATAATAATATATGAAAATAATTATTTTAGGAGATAGATAAGAAGAAAGAGCAAGAATCATCTTGCCTTAAACTCATCGACAAAACCATAGAATTCATCGACTCTGCCAACAAACCCGGAACGAACCTACAACAACAATCCAAACAATTCCTGGCATTAATTAACCAATACCAACCACTACCAACAAACCCCCAAATCAGCCCCTAAATTCATACCTCCAAAACCAATTTCCGCAAACCCCAAATATTTAACAAAAATTCCATGAGCGGATTGGCTGCACAAAATCAAAATCGGTCAAGCAATACTTACTGTCCAAATCTGCAATTCAACCACTTTAAATTAGCAGCACTCGGAGCACTCAAAGCTCTCACAAAAGTTCAGCAGAAATCGGCCCTAAAATATTCAGATCTGAGGTAAACCCCCACACATACCTTGTTGACCACTAAGCTACAGCTACCGGACTTGTTCCCTCATCGTCGGAACTCAGCAGAGCTTCAGCAGTAGCACAACAATAGCAACACTCAGCGCAGCAGCAGCGAACAGCCCAGCATCACAGTGGAACGACTCCCTCGTCGCTGGAATCGTACAACAGCACCAGTCCGCAGCTCGCCTCAGGGAAAGGGGAGAGATGGCCCCTTGCTGGTTCGAGCTCTCCGACAAGAAGAATGGAAGAGCACGGAAGGGAGAAGGGAGGGACATGAGCTGTTCAGCAAGTTGTCCACAGCTGATGAAGACAAGGGTTTCCTCCCTTTAATTTGCCCATTTACTGATTTTAAGAAGTCCAAAAATTTTATTTACCATTTTGCCATATATATATATATCCTTTGGGGTATTTCACAACCTCTCGATGTTCCAACGGTGAACTCATCAAGTTCATCTCAATAAGACCACCCATATCTTGGGCTATGAGTTCATTAAGTGTCAATGCTCAACCTCTAAAGTACACTTTTCATAGAAATGGGATGTAGTGTACTGTCATATGAGCCTTTTCATGGCTTCGTTTGACCACAAAGGGGATCTATCAAGAATTCCTCATCTCATGGGTTTGAGTCCCATTCCCCTTGATGTATCAAGAACTAATCTCCTATTTAGTCCTTTAGTCAAATGATCTGCAATGTTCCTCTTTGTTCTCACGTACTCCAAACTGAGTACACCATTCGTGATTAGTTGTCTCACAGACTCATGTCTAATCCAAATGTGTCTATTCTTGACATTATAGGCATTGCTATTAGCTACACAAATAGCAGATTGTGAGTCACAATGTAGAGAAATAGGAGGAGTTGAACGCCCTCACAATGGTAAGTCATCCAGTAAGCTTGTTAACCACTCAGCCTCTTGACCTGCTAAGTCTAAAGCTATGAACTCAGATTCCATAGTACATCTAGCAATACAAGTCTATTTAGAAGACTTCCAAGAGATATCACCACCACATAATGTAAAAACATAACCGCTAGTGGATCTAACTTCATCATTATCGGTAACCCAGTTTGCATCACAATATCCCTCTAAAACTTTAGGATAACCAACAAAGTGCAAACCCCAATCCATAGTTCCTCGTAGATATCTCAATAATCTGTTAAGTGCACACCAATGATCCTTACTAGGGTTATGTGTATACCGACTAAGTCTACAAACAACATTAGCAATATCAGGCCGAGTACAGTTCATTAAAAACACCAAACTCCTAATTACTTTAGCATAATCATTTTGTGATACACTATCACCACAGTTTTTCTTTAATTGCATGCTTGAGTCATAAGGTGTCCTATTGGCACCACATCAAACTGATTAAATTTCTTTAATACCTCCTCTACATAATGTGGTTGAGACAAAGTGAAACCATTTTTAGTTCTAGTTACTTTAACACCTAGAATCACACCAGCTTCACCTTAGTCTTTCATATCAAAACGAGAGGACAAAAATAGTTTGGTCGTGTTAATGACATTAATGTGTATCCGAAAGATAAGCATGTCGTCAACATATAGACATATAATCACACAATCGGCACCAAACATTTTTGAGTAAACACATGTATCAGATCCATTGACCTTAAAATCAAAGCTAAGAATAGTCTTATGAAATTTTTCATACCATTGCTTTGGTGCTTGCTTCAACCCATATAGTGACTTCTTAACTTTGCACACCTTGTTTTCCTTCCCTAGAACTATGCGCCCAAAAGGTTGTTCCATATAAATTTCTTCATTAAGATCACCATTAAAAAATGCAGTCTTAACATCCATCTGATGTACTAACAACTTGTAGCTAGAAGCTAAAGCAAATAATGCACGTATGGTAGAGATCTTAGTCACATGAGAATAAGTGTCAATAAAGTCAATCCAAAATTTTTGAGCAAATAATGCACGTATGGTAAAGATCCACATACATCCAATGGCTTTGTTTCCCTTAGGTATGTCAACTAGTTCCCATGTGTGATTAGACATGATAGATTCTATATCACTTTTAATTGCATCTTTCCAAAAAATAGCAACTAATGAACTCACAACATCATCATATGTCTTAGGATCATCCTCTAGCATATGCACGCTAATGAATGTATCATTCAATTCATCATAATCATTGAGTTCAATCAAGAAAGCAGTCACAAAATCAGGACCAAAACTAGTTCCTTTTCTTTGCCTCTTACTCTTCCTAGGTTCAATTTCATCAATTGGCATGGAAGGTAAAGTCATGGAGGAAGATGCAACGCGCTAGGCATATAATCAATTTGCACATCATTTTTTTAAAGGAAATATATCCTCAAAGAATTCAACATCACGGTATTCACACAATGAACGATCACTCAAACACATGAATCGATAAGCTGCATTGTTTTTAGCATAACCAATAAATACAACATCAAAAGTTTTAGATCTGATTGCATCAACTTTAAAAGTAGGCAATCCTACTTTAGCTAGACACCCCCACACTTTCAGAAATTTAATATTAGGCGAATGCATTTCCATAACTCATAAGGTGTCTTGTCTAATTTTTTATGAGGAACTCTGTTAAGAATATGGTTGGCAGTCCATACAACTACACCCTAAATGTTATCAGGTAAACCATAACTAGAAAGCAAAGCATTCTTCATTTCTTTCAAAGTTCTATTTTTTTCTTTCTGCTATACCATTTTGTTGTGGGCTGCATGGAGCTGCCATTGTTCTTACAGAATGCCTTCCAAGAGTTGGTGATGTATTCACCTCCTCTATCAGATCTAATCCTTTTGATTTTTTGATTTAGTTGGTTTTCTACTTCTGCCTTATAAATGTAAAACACATTTTCAGCTTCATCCTTGGATCACAACAAATACATTTTGGTGTATCTAGAATGGTCATCTACAAAGGTGATATAATACTTTTTACCACCTCTACTTTCTGTGTTTTTAAATTCTGATAAGTCTGAAATGGAATAATTCTAACAACTCAGTTGTCCTTTCATTTACAGAATCAAAAAGTTTCCTCTTGTATTTAGCCTCAACACATACACCACATTTTCTATGACCATCTTTTACCAAATTCGTAATTAAACCCATTGCATGTAAGAGATTGACAAATTTAACATTTAAATAACCAAGTCTAGCATGCCATAAATCCAAAGACTGAATGATATAAGCAAAAGATGAAACATTCTCATTATCAATCAAAGTCTCAAGCACATACAAGCATCCAGACCTATAACCCTTTCCTACGAATTCACCATTCTCATATAAGACTATTTTACCAGCTTCAATCACTTGTTTTATGCCAACAATTTCAAGCAAACCAGATGAAATCAAATTCCTATGCAGAGAAGGTACATATAAAACATTATGTGATAAAAGAGACTTTCCTAAAGTGAGCTTTAGAGACACCTTCCCTTTCCCAATGACCTGAGAGACACTTGAGTTTCCCATATAGACTTGGTCTATTTCAGCAGCTTCCTCAAACTCAGCAAAGAGCTCCCTATCAGAACATAAATGCTTGGTTTCTCCAGTGTCCAATAACCATTCCACCTTTTCAGCTACACGGTTTGCTTCAGTGATCATAGTAATCAGTTGGCCGTTTTCTTCAACAAGGTTGGCATGCGGCTTGGGCTGTTCTCCATTAGGCTTTGGGACGTTGTCCCAGCTTCCCACAGACGTAGCATCCTTGCTTGGACTTGTCAGAAGGCTTTCCCCGCTTCTTGAAATTAGGACCCGTCTTGTTTTGCACATTATCCTTCTTAGGTCCAACATTTGAGTCCTTATTGAACATGTCAACATTCGTAGAAGACTCTATAAGATTAGCCTTAACCGAATTATCATAAACTTTAGGAGCATGCTTATCCTTGAGGTGATTCGCCTCTTCAATCTTCATGTGGCTGATGAGTTCAACTAGGGTCAGATCCTTCTTCTTGTGCTTCAGATGGTTGTGGTAGTTGGCCCAAGAATCAGGCAACTTCTCGATCAGGAAATTGGCTTGCAGGACTTCACACATCTTCATCCCTTCGGCCAAAATATAAGCCACCAGATTCTCGTACTCATGGACTTGAGGCATGATTGGCTTTTTGTCCACCATCTTGAACTGCATGAATTTCCCACACACATACTTCTTCTTTCCAACATCATTAGTAGAATATTTAGTCTCTATAAAATCCCACATCACCTTTGCAGATTTGTGAGTAGCCAATAAATCGAAAATAGGGTTCGTAACATGACTGAGCATATAACCACGAACTTCTTTATTATCAAATTCATATTTTTTCATGGTCTGGTCAACTGCAGCAGTCGAAGTACCTTCCTGAGATGCAGATCCGTCCATCCCTAGAGTGTTGCGAACGACACCAGTGACTGGATCAGGAGTCGGTGTAGCAGAAGTCGGGGCTGGTTGCAGAAGAACATAGTCGACCTCCAACTGCTCGAAAAAAATCAGCATCTTCTGGGACCACCTCTTGTAGTTCGTTTCGTCTAGAGGTTCAAGTTTGGACAGATCCAACATCGTCTTGAAGTACGGTATCATTTCCATTCTGGATTCTCAAAATATCCCTTCTAAATTGTTAGTACGAAACCAGAATTAAACTAGATGAAACCTTATGGAAATTTGAGTGTAGGGCCACTTTGAAATCCGATTTGAAAAACGCGAACGAAACTTGCTGCGTCTCGCTATGGAATTCGCTGCCTTAGAAGCAATTTCGCCCTGACCCATCGGAGCTCTATCATATCGGCGTCGCCCCCCATGGTTCGCACAACGTCCTCCGATCGCGGGCTCTCGCCAACGAAGAACTGGAATCAGTCGGGTATGCTCAGAACGAAAACGATTTTAGTGAAGAAAGTTGATATGTTTTCTGTGTGTTCTTCAAAACCAGAAAGCTCCTCCTTATAAAACGTTTTTTATAACTCCTAACCAATTACTTCAACAAAGAACATAGTGGTTACGCTTAAAATTAGGGGATGTTACAAACAGAGTTTGAATAAGTCAAACAATTTTAAAATTCGAAAAAAGAAATCGGAAGAATCGGAAACGTAATTAATTTACGTTCCTAAACTTAAAAGCCCAAAAAGTTAACGTGACTCGTAAAATAGGACTGCATACCGCACACGTGCCACAGGCCGGACAGCGGCTGCGGTGCACGCGAGGGGGACACCTTTCTAATTCAACTAACCCATACAAGAAAACCCCCAAATATATACTACTCCCTTTTTGAGTCAAAAGGTCGATGTGGGAGAGCAAAAAAGCACTTCACCCACTACTTTGAAAACTTCAACACTCCAACATTGGTCTCCTCAACCTTGATGGTGGGGGATGTGATACCCCGTATTTTTTGTAAGGTTATTTTGGAAATTTTGGAATTTTCCCGAGTACCCGTTTAGTACGTCGGATTTAATTCAGGTAGCTTGAGACATTCTGTAATATGCTCTGTATCTGTAATATTTTTTCTCAGTGAAATAAAATACAGACGATGTGCTTCGGATGTTTATACGCGTTCGCGTACGATAATTTTTATCCCGGGTTAATGTCTTGCTCGTTCAAGAGCTGAATGGGCGGGAAAAGGCAAAAACGGCGACCGCCGTACAGTAACGGTGCCCGCCGTCGTTGGGCCTGAGGTGTCAGGCCGTCGTCTCCTACTCTAGGCTCGCCAGGGCTAGGAACGGCGCCCGCCGCAGCCCGCCGTAGGCAAAGTTGCGACGCCCGCCGTGATTACCCAGCAGTCATTACCCGTTGGTCGCCGGCGAGCTCTGGCCGCGCCGATCTAGCCCTGCTCGGCTTCGTCTAGGGTGATGATGATGTTCCCATTGCTTTGGCTATAAAAGGAGGTGTTGGGGGAAGGATTTTGAGCCATCCCAGCACTGAATCTCTGCCAAATTTTTGCCTCGTCGGAGTGTTAGTTTCGCCGGATTTCGGAAGCTTCGTTGGTGTCGGTTGGTGGTGTTTCCAGAAGCCCTTGTGAAGCCTTTTGGTTGCCTTTGGAGGTTGGAACCCACGCAAGGCAAAAAGGGGTCGAAACGTGCATCATTTGGGTGAGTTTTTCTCTCGTTCTATCGTCGGAGTTCTTCACGGCGACCGCCATGTTCTTTACGGCGCCCACCGTGATGAATGCGGCGACCGCCGCCAAGAACGGCGACCGCCTCCAGTGCCCAGAATGCCTTCGTGGCTTTGGCTTGGTTGGTTGTCGTCGTGGGGTCTTTCCTTTCGATTTCTTTCGCCGTTTTTAGATTCGTACTGTTGTTATGTCAGATCTAACTTAGGGTTCCTTTTATGGGTCGACTCGAAGGTCGTTGTGCTAACGGAGCTATACCCGTGTCGAGCACGGAATCTCGTCGTTGTCGTTAGGCTTGTTTCTATTCTGCGGATTAAGGCAAGTGGCGGTTCGCTCTTGCTCATCGTTTCCATATTTACATTGATTATCAGTTGTTTATCTGAGTAATTAATTTGGAACGATTATTACTGTGTTCTTCTGGAAGTGATTTATAAACTGTTTTGAAAATCATATAATAGGTTGTATATATGTTAGAACAATGCTATTATCTGTGATCGCCTTTCGGGCCTTTATGTGGATTTATTTTGTAACTGTGATTGTGCTGTATCTGTGTGGTTAGTACTGTTAGTTAGGAATGTACTCGGACTTCGTCCGGTCATTTCTTTATAATCTGGTATCGGGGTGGCTCGTCTCCATCTGGTACTATTCTAAGATCATGATCGGTCTCTTTCACAAGTGTGTAGAGACAGGACACTTAGCTGGTGTCACAAACCTTCCGGTGTACGTCACTCTCGACGAAACGTATACTAAGATGTGTCGTCCCAATGGTGGGGTACACATGTAAAAGTCTAATAATGTGATGTGTGGTTTGTAATATAAATCAGATAAGTGCTACTCGACGCACATAATTAATAAACCTTCGGCGAGTAGTGCAGCTAAGTTATAATGCAGCTAGGAAAACTCATCTCGACTTTGATCATAGTACGTTCTCTTTCCAATCCGGACTCGCGGTATGCGGTGAGGTTGGTCGTGAACCGAAGCATCTCAGTCAACTTTTAAATCATTGTTGTATGATTCTGTAAACATTCCAGATTTGTCATAATTCCTTAAAGACTCATTTCCGTTGGAGTCTTTTTTCGAGTCGATTTCTGTGAAGATTCAGTCTTCCAGAATCTTCTCTTGTGCATACCTCTTGTTTATTCCAGTAGGAGTATGATGGTTGACTATCGTCATCGGTTGTTATTCGAGAAGCGATGAGTCTAACCTAATACGACTGCTTCGAACCATTCTGCTTTGTACCCTTGCTAGTCTATTCAAGTAGACTAACCCACGAACCTTGTTCTCTGCATGTGGGTTGGTGTCATCCGTTCGATTCGGCACATCAGATAGAAAGTAGCTCAGAAGAATAGAAGGACTATGGAGTCGACGGTGGTTTTCGAATGTTTGAGTTATTTCGTTAATCAGGTTGAGATCTTTTGGACAATGACTTTGGTTGTAATGTATTTTATAAGACTTCCGCTGTACCCTACTTTATAACACTTCCGCTGTATTTGGTTTAAACTCTGTGTTAGCCTATTCGGGATTGGAACTTTTCTTTTCCGCTATATTTGGTTTAAACTCCGTTGTACCCTCTTATGGACGATCCTTTCTTTTCCGCAACTGAGATTGGAACTGAGTCACCAGAGCCGTGTGACCCAGGACCAAGCAGGGTGCGAAGCTCATCACCAGAGCAGGATGGTGAGCCAAGCCCGAAGAGACCTTGCATGGATAGCCGGTCTTACAGGAGACGTCTTGGAGCGCCTTAGTGTGGTTTGGCGTTGCCTAGTGTCGTAGCTTCTTTTGCTAGTGTTTCAGTTGTATTTGTGTTTTGTTTCAGTGTTTCGGCTAGTGTCTGTGGATTTTCTAGATTTTCGAGCAAGTTCTGTTTTGATGCTCGAAGATTTGACTCATGTGTTGCTTGTGTAAAAGTTCGAAGGTTCATCTATAAAATGCCAAGTTGATCTATTCTGAGTAATTTATTTACGTTGGTATATTGCATAAGTATATTGCATAATATTAATGTATTGAATGCTTGGATTTGGATCGGTAAACAGATAGTGAACCCAAGAAGCACGAGGAACTCGACTCGAGCCGGTGCTGGGACTAGCCAAGATCCCAGGCCAGCAAGAAGAGGTGTTCAAGATGAGCACTAGTCAGAGTCTCGCGTTCAACATAGGCATGAAGGTCAGGATCAAACCCAAGCACCGGCACTGTTTGATGCCGCAGCTATTGAGGCGATTCGCGGGATTGTGATGCAGGCAATTGCGGATGTATTGAGACCCAGTGCGCCCCAAGCGCAAGAAGTACCTACTCACCCAGCGGTTCCTGATGTTGTGGAGCCCGGAAACCCTGTGGTTCAGGAAAATGTCGTCAGGTCTAGAGACAGCTATGGTCGCGCTCTTAAGACCATCACTTCCATGAGGCCCGATTGCTATAACGGGAAAGGGGAGCCAGTAGCAGTGACTCATTGGTTCTCCCATATGGAGAGGCTATTTCGGAACGTGGAGTGTACTGAGGCCGAGAAGGTCCATATCGCTTCTCTTCAGCTAAAGGAGGAGGCTAGCGAGTGGTGGGAGAGCACAGGTTTGGCAGAGAGCCCAGTGTTGACTTGGTCGATGTTCAAGACCAAGATGGTTGATCGCTTTTTCTCCCGTGCTATGAGAGAAGAGAAGCATAAAGAGTTCTTGTACCCAAAGACGGATGGTCTGAAAGTGACCGAGTTGGCATCTAAGTTCAATCATCTTTTATAGTACGCCCCTGCCGAGATTACCAGCGAGGCCCAAAAGATCTGGTACTTCCACGAGTGGATGAGCCCGGATATCAAGCCGTTAATGGTGCACCACACATGCTCTACCTTGGAGCAGTATGTGGATTGTTCCTTAAGGCTGGAGGTAACTCTAGAGGAGTCGACCAAGTGGCGCAACCGACAGAAGTCGATGCAGAACCAGAACCAGGGAGGTGGCTTTAAGCGCCCTGCGCAACCGTCTAACTTTGCCAAGTCCGGCCGAGCTAAGACGGAGATGATGCATGGAGGATCGACTCAGCAGTCAGGGCAGACCAGGAGTTCAGTTCAGTGCTATAACTGTGGCGTTGCTGGCCACAAGAGCAATGAGTGTCAGAAGGAGAAGAGATCGTGCTTTGGGTGTGGACGTGATGGTCATCTGCAGAAGTTCTGCAAGCAGGGGAAGCAGAAGGGAGTAGAGTCGCAGCAAGGGTCAGTTCATCAGAGCAACCGACCTAGGTTCAAGTCTGCCGAGACTCCTAGCCCGTCAGTTCAGACGACTGCTCAGAACAGGGGAAAGGCCCCAACTGTTTCTGGAAGTCAGGGCCAACGCTTGTACGAGATGCGCGAAGCAGATGGACCCAATGCTCCAATTGCTCAAGGTACTTTATACCTGCACTCTACTTCAGTGTGCATTCTATTTGATTCTGGTGCTACGCATTCCTTTATTTCGGATAGCTGTGTTAGCAAGTTAGACTTAGTGTGCAACGATTCGTGCGACCCTTTCATCGTTAGTCTTCCTAATGGAGAATGTTTGGTGGGAACCAAAAATCTGTCCGACTTTCCGATTACCATTCAGGGTAAGGAGTTTGAGGCAAATCTGATCTGTATAGCCATGGCTCCATACGACATCATTCTTGGTATGGATTGGCTGATGCGTCACAAGGCGGTGATCGACTTTAGTTCAAGAACGGGGACGGTGTCATCTGGGGGCCAGTTCGTGTGCAAGTTCAAAGGTCGGAATGACGCTGATAACAGCAAGCTGATCAATGCGATGGCTGCGTTAAGCTACTATGACAAGGATGTGTCGGGTACCTTTTCTACTTGGATTCGCCCGCGAAGGATGGACCTGAGGTTCTTGATATTCCTGTGGTTAGGGAGTTTTTAGATGTCTTTCCGGAAGAAATTCCTGGATTACCCCCGAACCGTGGCGTAGAGTTTTCAATTGATCTTGAGCCTGGTACGACGCCGATTTCCAAATCACCGTATCGGATGGCTCCAGCTGAGATGCAAGAGTTGAAGAATCAACTTCAAGATCTTCTTGACAAAGGTTATGTCAGGCCGAGTGCATCGCCGTGGGGTGCTCCGGTATTGTTCGTCAAAAAGAAGGACGGATCGTTCCGACTTTGTATCGACTACCAAGAGTTGAACAAGGTGACGATCAAGAACAAGTATCCTCTGCCTAGGATTGATGACTTGTTGGACCAGTTGCATGGAGCAAAGGTTTTCTCCAAGATTGACCTGAGATCGGGTTATCACCAGCTCAGAATTCGTGAGCAGGACATTCCTAGAACTGTGTTCAGGACCAGATATGGTCATTACGAGTTCGTAGTGATGCCTTTTGGGCTTACAAATGCTCCAGCTGTCTTTATAGACCTGATGAATCGATGTTTTCACCAGTACTTGGACAAGTTCGTAGTGGTCTTCATAGACGACATTCTGATCTACTCTCCGAGTGAAGAAGTCCATGAGGAACATCTGTGGATTTCTTTGTCAATCCTTAGACAACATCAGCTTTATGCTAAACTGTCCAAGTGTGAATTCTGGATGAAAGAGGTGGCTTTCTTAGGCCATGTGATCAATGAGAATGGGGTTATGGTTGATCCCCAAAAGATTGAAGCGGTGGCTAATTGGACACAGCCCCAGAACGTGAAGGAGGTGCGCAGTTTTCTTGGGCTTGCCGGGTATTATAGACGGTTCGTGGAAGGATTTTCAAAGATCGCTCTACCTATGACCAATCTACTCTGCAAGGTTCACAAGAAGTTTGTCTGGAATGACAAGTACGAGGCCAGTTTCCAGGAGTTGAAACGACGGCTGACCTCGACACCCGTGTTAGCACTCCTAGAGGGGAATGACGATTATGTGGTCTATAGTGATGCTTCAAAGTGTGGTCTTGGTTGTGTTTTGATGCAGAGGGGCAAAGTCATTGCTTATGCATCCAGACAACTCAAGACTTACGAAGAAAACTATCCGACACATGATCTTGAGCTAGCATCGATTGTCTTTGCGCTGAAGATTTGGAGGCATTATCTATACGATATAAGATGCAAAGTCTTCACTAACCACAAAAGTCTCAAGTATATATTACTCAAAAGGAGCTAAATATGAGACAACGCTGCTGGCTAGAGTTGCTCAAGGACTACGACATGGAGTTGCTGTATCATCCGGGCAAGGCTAATGTAGTAGTTGATGCACTGAGCCGGAAGACAACTCACGAGATTGTAGTTGCTCTACTTACTGCTCAGACCAAGCTAAACCAAGAGTTGTGCGACATTGAAGTCCTGTATGATCAGCGTAGATGTTTCCTGAGTATGCTGGAAATTCAGGCTATACTGCTGGAATCAGATCAAGGAAAAGCAAGTCGATGACGTCATCTTGGTGAAGTTAAGTAGTGAGGTGATGGATGGGAAAGCTCCCAGTTTTGTGATTCAGGATGATGGATCGCTGTGGTTTCAGGACATAATCTGTGTGCCAGACACAGAGAGTCTTCGTCAGTTGGTGATGAGAGAAGCTCATTCATCTGCTTATTCTGTGCATCCAGGCTCCAGCAAGATGTACAAGGATCTCAGGAAGAAGTTTTGGTGGCCAAACTTGAAGTGGGATGTAGTGGACTTCGTGGCTAGGTGCTTGACTTGTCAAAAGGTCAAGATTGAGCATCGCAGGCCAGGTGGTGAGTTGCTACCTCTCCCTGTGCCAGAGTGGAAGTGGGAAGGCATTGCCATGGATTTCGTCACAAGGCTACCCAAGACTCGAGGTCAGAAAGATGCTATCTGGGTGATCGTGGATCGGCTTACGAAGAGAGCTCATTTCATAGCCATTAAGACCATGTGGGAAGTCCAGAAGTTAGCAGAGGTCTATCAGAAGGAGATTGTCCGTTTGCATGGTATCCCTAAGACCATTGTATCTGATCGAGATGGCCGTTTCATGTCGAGGTTCTGGAAGGAGCTTCATAAGGCTATGGGGACCGAGTTAAGGTTCAGTACAGCTTTTCATCCTCAGACAGATGGCCAGTCTGAAAGGACCATCCAGACTCTGGAGGATATGCTTAGAGCTTGTGTGCTCGATCGTCCGACTAGCTGGGAGGACATCTTGAGTCTGATTGAGTTCACATACAATAATAGCTGGCATGCTACAATTAAGATGGCTCCGTTTGAAGCTTTGTACGGTCGCAGATGCAGATCTCCGATTTGTTGGGACGATAACACCGACAAGATTATGCTTGGACCAGAGTTGGTCGAGAGGACAGTTGCAGATATTGCTTTGATCAGGCAGAGAATGTTGACTACTTAGAGTCGACAGAAATCTTACACAGATAAGAAGCGTAGGAATGTCGAGTTCGAGGTTGGCGACAAGGTCTTCGTCAAGGTGTCGCCTTCCAAAGGAGTTTTCAGGTTTGGTAAGCGTGGAAAGCTTAACCCTCGCTACGTGGGACCGTTCGAGATTCTGGATAGGGTGGGAACCTTAGCGTACCGCTTGGCGTTACCGCCATCGGCTCACCCGGTGCATAATGTGTTCCATGTATCTTTACTCAGGAAGTATGTGCCAGATGAGTCTCATGTGCTTAGCTATGAGGACATCGAGATTCAAGCTAATGGTACTTATGAAGAGTTGCCCGTGCGCATTTTGGAGCGTCGGGAGAAGCGTTTGCGCAACAAGATCGTGCCGTTGGTATGAGTGTTGTGGTCTAAGTCAGGGACCAAAGAAGTTACTTGGGAGACGTGGGAAACCGAGTTAGATATGCTCAGGCATTTTCCTGAGTTATTTTCGGCCTAAGTTTCGGGGTCGAAACTTCTTTTAAGGGGGGGGGGGAGATGTGATACCCCGTATTTTTTGTAAGGTTATTTTGGAAATTTTGGAATTTTCCCGAGTACCCGTTTAGTATGTCGAATTTAATTCAGGTAGCTTGAGACATTCTCTAATGTGCTTTGTATCTGTAATATTTTTTCTCAGTGAAATAAAATACAGACGACGTGCTTCGGATGTTTATACGCGTTCGCGTATGATAATTTTTATCCCGGGTTAATGTCTTGCTCGTTCAAGAGCTGAATGGGCGGGAAAAAGGCAAAAACGGCGACCGCCGACAATAACGGCGCCCGCCGTCGTTGGGCCCGAGGTGTCAGGCCGTCGTCTCCTACTCTGGGCTCGCCAGGGCAAGGAACGGCGACCGCCGTAATTACGGCGCCCCGCCGCGGCCCGCCGTAGGCAAAGTTGCAGCGCCCGCCGTGATTACCCATCAGTCATTACCGTTGGTCGCCGGCGAGCTCTGGCCGCGCCGATCTAGCCATGCTCGGCTTCGTCTAGGGTGATGATGATGTTCCCATTGATTTGGCTATAAAAGTAGGTGTTGGGGGAAGGATTTTGAGCCATCCCAGCACTGAATCTCTACCAAATTTTTGCCTCGTCGGAGTGTTAGTTTCGCCGGATTTCGGAAGCTTCGTTGGTGTCGGTTTGTGGTGTTTCCAGAAGCCCTTGTGAAGCCTTTTGGTTGCCTTTGGAGATGGGAACCAGGCAAGGCAAAAAGGGGTCGAAACGCGCATCATTTGGGTGATTTTTCTCTCGTTCTGTCGTCGGAGTTCTTCACGGCGACCGCCGTGTTCTTTACGCCGCCTGCCGTGATGAATGCGGCGACCGCCGCCAAGAACGGCGACCGCTGCCAGTGCCCATAATGCCTTTGTGGCTTGGCTTGGTTGGTTGTCGTCGTGGCGTCTTTCCTTTCGATTTCTTTTGCCGTTTTTAGATTCGTACTGTTGTTATGTCGGATCTAACTTAGGGTTCCTTTATTGGTCGACTCGAAGGTCGTTGTGCTGTCGGAGCTATACCCATGTCGAGCCCGGAATCTCGTCGTTGTCGTTAGGCTTGTTTCTATTCTGCGGATTAAGGCAAGTGGCGGTTCGCTCTTGCTCATCGTTTCCATATTTACATTGATTATCAGTTGTTTATCTGAGTATTAATTTGGAACGATTATTACTGTGTTCTTCTGGAAATGATTTATAAACTGTTTTGAAAATCATATAATAGGTTGTATATCTGTTAGAACAACGCTATTATCTGTGATCGCCTTTCGGGCCTTTATGTGGATTTATTCTGTAACTGTGATTGTGTTGTATCTATGTGGTTAGCATTGTTAGTTAGGAATGTACTCGGACTTCGTCCGGTCGTTCTTTATAATCTGGTATCGGGGTGGCTCGTCTCCATCTGGTACTATTCTAAGATCATGATCGGTCCTCTTTCACAAGTGTGTAGAGACAGGACACTTAGCTGGTGTCACAAACCTTCCGGTGTACGTCACTCTCGCGAAACGTATACTAAGATGTGGCATCCCAATGGTGGGGTACAATGTAAAGTCTAATAATGTGATGTGTGGTTTGTAATATAAATCAGATAAGTGCTACTCGATGCACATAATTAATAAACCTTCGGCGAGTAGTGCAGCTAGTATAATGCAGCTAGGAAAACTCGTCTCGACTTTGATCATAGTACGTTCTCCTTTCCAATCCGGACTCGCTGTATGCGGTGAGTTGGTCGTGAACTGAAGCAGCTCAGTCAACTTTTAAATCATTGTTGTATGATTCTGTAAACATTCCAGATTGTCATAATTCCTTAAAGACTCATTTCCGTTGGAGTCTTTTTTCGAGTCGATTTCTGTGAAGATTCAGTCTTCCAGAATCTTCTCTTGTGCATACCTCTTGTTTATTCCAGTAGGAGTATGATGGTTGACTATCGTCATCGATTGTTATTCGAGAAGCGATGAGTCTAACCTAATACGACTGCTTCGAACCATTCTGCTTTGTACCCTTGCTAGTCTATTCAAGTAGACTAACCCACGAACCTTGTTCTCTGCATGTGGGCTGGTGTCATCCGTTCGATTCGGCACATCAGATAGAAAGTAGCTCAGAAGAATAGAAGGACTATGGAGTTGACGGTGGTTTTCGAATGTTTGAGTTATTTCGTTAATCAGGTTGAGATCTTTTGGACAATGAATTTGGTTGTAATGTATTTTATAAGACTTCCGCTGTACCCTACTTTATAAGACTTCCGCTGTATTTGGTTTAAACTCCGTGTTAGCCTATTCGGGATTGGGTTGTAATCCCGTAACTCATGTTTCCTTGACAATGTTATGTTTTGGAATTGAATGCTTTGACCATTATGTATCATTTGTATTTCATAAATTGTATTTAAACGGTAAAGCCTTGGGTGATCTCGGTAAGGAACACTGGGGTCACTAGCGGTAATACATTTCCAAAAGGGTTAAGTTTTGGGGGTGTTACAAGGGAAGGGTTTGAAAAAGATGGTTTCAAATTTTTCTTTTTCATTTCAGAATGTTTACCATGTTTAGAACAATTGGTCGATTTGAAAGGAAATCTCCTAATTCATGGAGAGGACAACGAAGGATTACACCAGATCTAGAGAACACACAGAGAAACACATTTAGAATTGAACAAACATCAGAAGGGTCACAAATTAATTATCAAACTAATTATTTAGGAAATAAGGGTCAAGACTGGTATCATAGATCAAAGATTTAGAAGAAGGCAAAAATTGCAAACATTTCAACTATATCTCACAGACAGATTCAGAGCAATAAATATCTTTGTCAAAATTAGGGATGTCAAGTTGGGGATGGTAATTCAAGATAATCAACAAAGTAGGGAGGGGGGTTAGTTCAAAGTCAGAACCACTGACAGGCCTAAAGTCGTATGCCTAATCAAAGAAATCCTAAAGTACCTACTAAAGAGTATAGCAAGCAAGTCAGGGTCGAACCCAAGGGAATCAGGTTATTTATCTTGTGTTTCTCAAGTCACCAACTAGGACTAGGGGGGCTTTGTATGATTTTCGTAACTAAGTAACAAGTAAACAAGTTCGCAAGTAAAGGTTGTGAATATGATGGGGAAAAGCGTCACACCTGACAAGATCACACACAGATATGGTCTCACTGAATTCTATTAGTCGGTTCTTTCCTTTAGTTGTTATCTTATCCTGATCATAGATAACTATTAGTTCTACCAGCCCTAATAGTACTTATTACCAATCAAATATGAAAACCTTCAAGACTCAATAAAGCAATAGCATTCAACCAAGGATTCAACAAGATACATGCAATAGAACAACCTGTTACTATAGCATGCAATTAACTCTCTCTCACGATAAACACTCGCAATCCGCTTATGTAATCGTGTTTGCTACTAGATATGCAACCCGAACCCGGAATCACAAATCCTAGCAATTAGGAAGATATCAATAGACCTAGGTAGCTACTCTAGATAAATCAACATAAACCAATAAATTCAAGCACAAGAGAATTAATCCAACTAGATAGGAATCGAACAAGAGTAGAAAACTCACAACCAATCAATTGAAGGCTTCAAAACGTCAAGTGTAACAATGGAGGTTTAGTTCTCCATAAGGTTTGTGAGAGAGAAACTATAGGTGGCAACTAGGGTCTGGTGGCAAAACAAAAGGTAACCTAAATAAAGTCTTAGAAACAACCTTAAATACTAGGGCAAATAATTCAGAAATAAAGAAAAGGAAATAACAAACTAGGAAACAAAGTTTCAGAATTAAAATAAAAGGAAATAAGAAATCCCGGAAATAATCCGGAAAAGGTCTCCAACACATCGTCACCGCTGGGTGCGGCAACACCCACCGCGGGGTGCGGTGGTCTTCCAGAACTTCAGAACTTCGTGCCTTCTTCTCTGCTGGCTCACCGCGGGTGCGGTGATGTTGCCGCGGGTGCGGTGGTACTCCAGCAGCTGCGACACTTCCGTACAAACTTCATAACTTTGATTCCCAACTCGGATTGCGCTCATATTTTGAGGACTTGCAGTAGACTTCAAGATCTAACTCCTCGAATTAGAATCACTCCATTTGGATATCTGAGTAAAGAGAACGAACCGATTGAATTCAGCACACTGTTCTTCTACTCTTCAATGCACTTCAAACCTCTGTAAATCCCATGATTTCTTCACTTATCGTCTTCTCTTCCGGATTATAGAATCACCATCAAATATATCCAAACATCACCTAAATCATGCTAATAACCACTAGATACGCTATACAATATGCCGCATATCAAATACCCCCATACTTAGACCTTTACTCGTCCCGAGTAAGCTAAAAACTGAACTCACTCCATCAATCATGCTCCAAGGCCTCAGGAAGTACAAGAAAAATGACACTAGTAGTTACACACTCAACAATAAGCTCCAAGACAACCAAACAAGTGATGCAAAACAAATCCAAACCGAACTCCATCTAATCACCTTATTCCTCCATGGTGGCCTACCCGAAACCTCCTTATAACTCCCCTTCTTATGTCACCACACTAGGAAAAATGAGGAATCCTAAAAATCACTCTAATTCTTTTCACTCATTTTGCCAAGGCGCCCTTTCGGGTTTTCACCAAGCCACTCATTTCATTTTTCAATAGATGGGCTCACATATGCTCACATCACTCTTGACCAATTATTACCCCAGCCTAATGTTGGTCCAAGCCACCTGCTTATTACCTAGGCCGCCCTTTCGGATTTTCGACCTATCTCAGGATTTCTATTTTAGCCTTTTTTCAAATTTTGGCTCTTTTCTTTTTTTTTATTCATTTTTCTTCTTCAACGAACATAGCAAGTATAGAACCCTCCCCATACTTAAATATTGCATTGTCCTCAATGTAATGAAAGACAAAAGAATAGAAGCACTGGGAAGAGCAAAAATAACTCACAGATGCCGCTGAGTTGGCTTGGAGTCGTTGATAAGCACTACTTTGTAGGGCTTAACTAAGAGCCATTAGAAGATTTATTGGTGTCATTCGGTAGCTTTAGACACATTCATGTGCATGGAGTTCGAAGGCGAAGTCTTGGTGTTTTTGGAGATGTTTGAGCCTACTTGAAGATTGTTAGAGACATTGAAGAAGAAGAAGCCAAGAGAAGGCCTATAGAAGAGTAGAAGAGAAGAGTGCATGCGCAGAAGGTCGAGCATTAACCGCGCGCGGGCAAGGGTGCCACGATCGCAGGACTTTGGGGCGTTCGAGATATTTCTGCAGGCGCGGAAGAATGCGAAGCGCGGAGCTATAAGCAACCGTGATCGCGGTCCATTACCCGCGATCGCGGGTCATCACGTCAGACTTATTTCGGGATTTCCCGAATCTATCTTTCCTGATTTCTTTATTTTATTTAATTGTTTTCGTTTTCTATTTCAGTTGGGCTAGGTCATTTGTTAGCCCACCTATATATACTCTCTTAGTTTTAGGTTTGATTATCCAGATCGAGATTCAGTTGAGTTTTACATTTCACTTTTCACTTCTTAATTTATGAAGAACATGAGGAGGAACTAACCTTCTTGGTTCCGCTTGGCAATTGAAGCATTCATTGGATTTTGGTTGTGAGACTGTTATTCGTATTCGAGTTGCTATTGGATGTATTATCTCTTCTAAGCTTATTCTTATTGAATCTTACTGATTTCACTAGCCTGCGCAACTAGTTGTTATTGGTGATTTTCTGACTGCTAGGATTAGGAAACTGTTGGGCTAACGTCCTATTCTGCTGTAGCAACTGCGATTTGCATGACCTGGTTGAGATTGTTTATCGTAGGGAGAGATAATTGTATGCTGAATGATTTTGGTTGAAGTATTGCATGCATCCTGGTTATTCTTATGTGCAAAGCTGCCTTTGGGTTGAATCACTAGTGGTGCTAGGTTATTCACTGTAAGGGTTCTTAGGTCTAGTTGACCTATTAATCTACTCACGATCGGGACAGGAACAACCATAGGAAGGAAGAAGAATTCGAGATAGTCTATGATCAACCATCTTTAGTGAATTGTGGTTATTTGCTAGGAGGAATATTTTCCCTTTTATTTGAGACATCTTTAGACATTAGCAAAACCAACCTCAACCCCCCCCCCCCCCCCCCCTTTTGTTACTAGTTTGGAAGTTGAGGTTTACTTTGATTTGGCATAACGACCTTAGGCCACGTCAAATTTGGCGCCGTTGCCGGGGAGTCATTGTCTGTTTTCTGTGAATAGATTGAATATTGATCTTTTAGGGAACCTATCTTACGGTTCCCTAAAACATTATTAACTTTTGTTTTGTCAAGTGTGATTCACAGCTTAGATAAACTCGGTGAAGAAATACAGCTATGGCACAAGAAAACCGAACACTGAGGCAATTAACAGCACAGTACCCAGAGCAACAACCTCTGGCTATCCAATTTCCAGAAATCCAGGAGGGCATGAATTTTGAGCTCAAGTCGGGTTTGATCAATTTGTTACCTCATTTCAGAGGAACCGATGAGGAAAATCCGAACAAACACTTGCATGAATTCAATTCAGTCTGCACCAGTATACAACCCGGGGAGTTACTGAAGACCAAATCAAGTTGAGAGACTTTCCTTTTTCTTTAAAGGATGCAGCAAAGGAATGGTTCTATTACTTGACCCCAGGCAGCATAGACACTTGGGCGAAAATGAAGCAAACCTTTCTGGAAAAGTACTTTCCGGCAACAAAGCTCAATAGCCTGAAAAGAAGCATCAGCAATATTGACAATCTCAGGGCGAGCAGTTTGTACGACTATTATGAGAGGTTCAGGAGGCTGGTAGTTAACTGTCCATTTCATGGTTACTCAGATAAAGACTTGGTGCTTTATTTATTCGGTGGATTGCTAGAAGAAGACCGTCGATTGGTGATGCTACCTGTGGGGGAAACATCTTGAACAAAACCCCGTAGAAGCCTTCGAAGTCTTTTCCAAACTTTCTGAGAGTTCAAGGCAATACCGCTCAAAGTTAAAGCAAGCAACACAAACATTTCTAAAGCAGAAGTGCATGCTGTGCAAGAAGTGAACATCACAGAAATCCAACCTCAGCAACCAAAGTCGGTATCTAGTGAGAATACACTGTTGCTCTCACCCAGACACTTCAAGCGTTGACACAAGCGGTGATTCAAGCTGGTGCAAACAACGCACAAGTAATGAAAGAGGATTCTCTCAGCTCTCTCAGCAAAATCATACTCTGCACCAATCCTCTCAGCAAACTATGTTTAGCTTGGTGCATCACTAGAACAGCTAACGCATTGGACGCCTGCAATGGCGAAAACTCAAAACAAGGACTGTGAAAATCATCAGGAAGCCAATGCCGTCACCTTGCGAAGTGGAAAACGGGTGATGACCCCTATGTTGTGGAAAAGGATGAAACACCATAAGAGATGAACGCTGGGAAGAACCGCGACCACGGGGTGAGAACCGCGATCGCGTTTATATCACGGAAAGGGCGAGAAAAGCGAGGAGGAACCGCGACCGCGGGGTGAGAACCGCGATCACGAGGCGGAAGATCGAGAATCAGAACCAGCCGTCAGAGAACCGCGACCGTGGGGTGAGAACCGCGATCGTGGGTTGAACACGGAGGACTACACAGATTATATCCAGCCAGAATTTCCCCCGCTCAACCAAAAGCCACCTGCACCCTTTCCCCGAGCATTGAAGGAGAAAAGAAGGCCAAAGACCAACCAGGAAATCTTTGACATCTTCAGCAAATGTGAGGTAAATATTCCTCTCCTAAAACTGGTAGAGTCTGTGCCTAGTTATGCTAAATTCCTGAAAGAACTGTGCACAAATAAAAGAAGACAAAAGCTAAAGGGTGACGTGGCTAAAAGATGCACAAGCAAATGTCGTTAATTAGCCTTATCAAAGTAAATTATCCTAACAAATCCACTAAACAGAAGTATAGTAGACAGTAAGGGTCGATCCACAGAGAGGTTGATGTAGTATGCAGCCGTGAATGACAAGTAACACAAACGGGGGTTTAGTTATCAAGAAAGTAAACAAGTGAAGCAAACAAGTCTGATTTATGTAGGAAGAGAATATAATGAGGGAAAGTAGTCCCACTAGAGCGAAATCCACAATACAGAGATAGAGTTTGATCACTGAAATCTATTTCGTCCAAGTTCTTTTAATTATCCTGATAGTCGTTCCCATCCTGATCTTGAGTACTATTGATTCTCACAGTTGTCAATAGACTTATTTACTACGCTAATGATAAAGTACCACTGATTCTCACAGTTGTCAGCGTACTTTAGCACCAAGCACAGCAAAGAGAAAAAAGGCATGCAGTAGCACACAAAGATATAGGATACATGCAATAGAAAGACGTACAAGTACTCACTCCCCTCATACTTAGCATGCAAATCGATTCTCACTCACAATTGTATGCTCGGAACCCCCTATACGCACAATTGTGTTTGCCACTAGATATGCACTCTGAACCCCTATATGCAATCCTAGCAATTGATAAAACGTATTCAACCTAGTTGATCAGGCTAGAAGAATAACAAGGAATCAAGATCATATAAACCAAGAGAATCAATCCGATCCAAATAAGGATAAGAACAAGGAATAGAATCTCACAAAACACATCAACTGTACTGCTTCAATCGTCTAGCAGAACAAGGTGAGGTTAGTTCTCCAGCAAAGGGGATGAAAAACTAAGAAAAGTAAAAACGATGATAACAAATAATCCAAGTCTCCGTAATAGTGTGTCTGTCGTAGTGTGTCTTCCTCTTAACCTAGAAAAAGGCTTAAATAGTCTTAACAAACTAGGTTTAACTAAATCGGAATTTAAAGGAAAACAGAATAATAATAAAATAAAGTCTCAAACAAAAAGGAAAGAAAATCGTCTCTGGCGCGAGGTCATTAAGCACAGCCACCGCGGGGCGGCGAATTCCAACCGCGAGGCATCGAACTTCCACCGCGGGGCGGTGGCATCCTCTGGCGGGGCTCCATCTTCACTGAGAGTCACCGCTGGGCCGCGTACTTCTGACGCGGGGGGCAGTGGCCTCAATTCTCCAGCTCTCTTCTTCTCTGCTCCTGCTGCCCTTCAATCCTACCAAGTGTTGGTAGTCTCTCCATGAATGCTCCAGCAGCTCCATCCATCCTCATGGCTTTATCTAAGCTGCAAATCTTGAATTTCTTCACTTCTCTCCATAACATCTGGATTGCAGACTTAGCACCAAACTCATCTAAAACCTCCCAAATCATGCTAATAATTGCTAGTAAAGGTGTATGAAATAACACTATCAAATTCCCCCATACTTAGACCTTTACTCGTCCGAGTAAACTAAAGAAAGTTCACTCTCTAAATCAACACCAAGCCCTCAGGAAGTATACGACAATATGACATAGCAATTACAGCATATCAACAATAAGCTCCAGACAACCAAAGCAGGTGATGCA
>WOAB01000046.1:0-167787 GCA_027886185.1 Rheum nobile | reverse complement strand
AGTACTATCGTAGCAAACGGTTGTGTAAAAGGCAATTGGATGAGCCAATGGAGGATAATGGGGTGAGCGACAATAATTGGAAATAAAAGTTGGAGAGCATTTCAATTGCAAGAAGGATCTTAAGGATCGTTTATCCTGATGGCATTACAGAGCGCTTCCAGATGCACGTCCATAAGTCTGATAAGAAGTTATATGTGGTAAGGTGCATTGATCCTAGTTGCACATTTTTTTGTCGTGGGACCGCTCTTGGCAGCACAGGATTATTTCAAGTAAGGAAGTATTGTGGACAACATACATGTGGCATGAAGCTAAAGCATATTTACCATAGACATGCAAGTTCAAGCGTAATTGCTGACCATATTATTTCAAGGTAAGTAAACAATCCTGTTAGTACGATCATATATGAGCATGTATATGAAACTAACCTTAGCATGTTACATATACAATCATGTTACAGATTTAACACAGTCGGTACATGTCCCGGACCTCGTGCTGCCGAAATTCAAGACAGCATGAAGAAAATTGGGAGTGGCAGTTGGTTACGACAAGGCAAACAGAGCACGTTTAACCGCCATGGACAGGATAAGAGGCACAGCTGAAGAAAGCTACAATAGGATTCATGGATACATGTACATGCTCGAAAGGATGAATACAGGGACAGTCACACATGTTGAAGTAGACTCTAATCGTCGATTCAAGTATTGTTTCATCAGCTTGGGTGCTTGCGCAATGGAATGCAGTTTTTAAGAAAGGTATATTCCATCTTGTCACGTTCCCCGATTCTATTGTCAAATCGATACATGACATTGTAGAGCTGATTGAAAACTACTGCAGGTCATAACTGTGGATGGTACCCATCTAGGATCAAAGTACAGAGGCACACTTCTAGTTGCAGTGGCACAAGACGGAAACGGACAAATATATCCAGTGGCTTTTGCTGTTGTTGACAGCGAGAATGATAGTTCATGGTCGTATTTCTTCCGACACCTACGCTCTGTTGTTGCCGACGATCATGACCTCGTATTTGTGTCTAACCGTCATGGAAGTATATACAAAGGTTTAAGAGAGCGCTATATCTTCGCAAAGCATGGTTGTTGCACACTTCACCTATGGGGTAACGTGAAGACGAGGGTTAAAAGAAATGACTTGTGGATTCTGTACCAAAAGGCAAATCAAGCGTACACCAAACATGACTTTAATCGTGAATTTGCAAGACTTTGCAACCAGTCTCCTACAGTCGGTACGTACCTCAGGGGTGTTGGATTTGAAGCGTGGACAAGGTCGCATATGCCCGCAAACAGATTCAACATTATGACGTCCAACAACGCAGAATCTATGAATAGTCGCTTACTGGGCCCGCGTCTAATGCCGTTGATTGGGTTGCTTGATGGTATACTGAATGTCATGAGTAATTGGTTTTGTGACAGGCGATTTAAGGGAGAGGGACATGTGGATATTCTGACCCTGACAGTTTGTACTGAGCTAGAAGGTAATTATTTGAAATCGTTGACAATGGTTGTGAGTAGGCTAAATCAATATGAGTTCAAGTGCATGCCAATGGAACTACAGTCTTGGTAAATCTGCATGCTCGAACCTGCTACTGGAACGTCTTCCAAGTTGACCAAATTCCATGTGCGCATGCTATAAGCGGGTGCGAAGGATTTTGGTGTGGATCCTGTCACTCTTGTTCATCCCTTCTTTACTGTTGAAATGTGGAAGGAAGTGTACAAGGAAACTATATATCCGGTTCCTGCATTTGAGCGTTGGGAAGTTCCTGACACGGTCTTGAATAGAGCATGTTTGCCCCCGTTGTTAGGAGGAAATCCGGAAGACCAAGGAAGAAAAGGATCCCGTCACGGGGAGAATATAGGGGCCCGAGGAGAAGGTGTGGAAGTTGTGGTGTTGTCGGCCATAACTCACGAAACTGTCCTAACCCCTCAGCCGGCCCATGATGCCGTTAATTGTGTTACTATTTGTTAATATGTGTAGTAAGAGTTCCACATGGATGAAGGATCTATTACTACTCATATTACTTTTCGTATAAATGGTATGTATTTTGTTAATATGCATCAGTATGTTAATGTAATATTATCCTGTCATCGTTATATATATATATCCCGACATTGTCAATATTGACTACTTTTGGTTATATTTATATGAAAGAACTTTCACTCCATTCTGTACCTAACACTTCTTCCCACTTATTATTCTTCCATATTTATCATGACTTCAAATAACCAACAGACCGACATGAGTGGTATCTGAATAATACACAGGAAAAACAGAATTACATAATAAGACATTACCATAAAATACTATATTATATAAAACAGAATTACATAATATGACATTATCATCTTCCTACTTGACATAACATATTAATTCATGCAACATTACCATAACATACTCTACCATAACCTACTGACTATATATAGTCACTATATGACATTATCCTTCTCCTACTTGACATACCTATCATAAAACAATAGACTTCATAACCTCGATTACTTTATCAGATACTAAATATGTGCGGAGGAGACAGATGATTCTGGGCCGTCGCGCTGCGGAAGTTCATCAACAACATCTCCAGTGACGACATATATGTTTATGAAGGCAACGGATCTACCTTGGGCGGCAAGGGCGACGGCGTCTCCGCGGCGCTGTAAGGCCCTCAAGGTACGAGGCCCGCCATGGGGGGGGGGGGGCACAACATCGAAGAAGTAAGCGGCGTCCTGTTCGTAATCGTTAAAACAAAATAGTTGGTTGAGCAACCAATGGATATCCTATACCATATCAGCCGAGGGCCTCCAGTTTTGGGTCCTCCCGCCTTGGTAGACATGGCTTGAAATCCTGGCATTTTGTCCCCTTGAAGGGATGAGTCTCCCACCGATATGGACAGTTGTGTAAACCATGTGATCGTTAAGGCCCCATTCATAGTCGTTAGGCTCATAAGCCATGGAAACAAACGAAACAAGAGAAGGGAAATTAGAGTTTTTAGGGTGAGGAAGTGGAAGAAGTTTTGGAGCGGATTGTGGATGAGGAAATATGGTTTCGTATGAGGGTTTATATAAAGAGGTTTTGGGTTGGTGGCGGTTAGGGTTACATTTATGAGGGTGCTTAATTTAATTAATTGGGTTAATATCCTGTCACTGATTGACGGAAGTTGGTCGGCAGTTAATGATAATTTCATGATGGTTGACTAATTTTTTATTGTCAGTCAATGGCATTGGGGGGCAGTTAATGATAATTTCATGACGGTTGACAAGATTGACAGGATACAGAAACAGTTGGTATGCAATCTAAACAAGTTGAAGTAGTCATAACATTGTATGTAATCCAAATATCCAAATAACATTGCATGTAATCTAAATGATGCACTTCATTAGGCTCGACCTCCAGACCCCGTCAAACACGTTGTGAGCCATGTCACTCCTGAAGCCATTAATAAATTTGTCTGCCACAACGTCCAGATTTTTCCAACCAGCACTTAGCAACTCCATGTGTTTCAGAGTGTATATCCCACAGTCATGACTACGAACACAATATGCACTTTGTTACTCAGATGAAGTATGTAATAAAATTCGTAAGGGGATTGATATTTCGACTTACCCACGCTTGTTCTGCTTCAGTCCTTGAATTCTCTCAAATTTAATCTCTTGAGTACCCCGATGTTCAAATTTCTTGGCAAGCGGGGGGTACTGTGTCATGAAGTGAGGAAGAAACTGACAAATCCCATGCACCCAGTTCTCTATGGCCAAGTTAGGGTTCAAATCCAAATTACAATCATATACATTTGCCTGCCATTGCTGCAGATTGATCTCAACAGCCACCCAATGATTGTTATCGATGTTGAGGGGGAAATAAATGAAGTCCAGATCATCCCAACTGGACCCATAAGGTGTAGGCCGATCTCCCCTAAAGTATGCGAGTGCACGTTCAGATGCAGGTGGAACAGCACAGTCATTTTTGATATAGTCTCTATATGCATCCGTATAATCAGCAGTCCAGAAAACGTCCAATATTATGGCCTTGCTTTTAACTTCGGACTCCAAAAGCGCCTTATGGATATAACAACAAACTTCATCGATTTGCTTCAAAAAAATATAATTCATCCTGTTAGGCATTGCAATAAATCCCAACAGTAAACTAAGTTGACATCATAATTAAATAGCTTACACCATCTTTCAGCCAAGCTTTTGGTTCCAGTAGTAGGCCAAACCAGTCATTGTCCATCTTTTCACCACACAGTCCAACTATTGGCTTAGAGCTGAAAAACAAAGAAGGCGTAATTCAATCCATGAAAGATAGTTGAACATTATTAAATCCGTGAGATACTAACCTTTCATCATTCATCCATTCCAGCAAAGCAGTCATCTCCTTCACCTGTGAATTCTTGGTTATCTTCTTCACAATTTTCCCCCTTTTCTCATCTGTGTAAGGTGTTAGTTTTTTAGCGAATGGCTTCACCATACGACTAGGAAGAACCCTCCTCGGTTGGAGATGCTGCTCTCGTTTATTTCTGGGTTTCTCCTTCTTGGATGCAGCAACCACAGCGGCTAGCACTGAAAGAGGTTCCTCTCTTTCCTCTACCTCATCTTGGGTAGCCTCCGGTGCTCCTTCAATGTCGTTAGTAAAATCCTGCTCCTGGTCCTTTTCACCAATGCCAGCATTTTCATTTATGTCTTTGACAAGGGCCATAACACCATACGCACCCTCAACATCATTGTTAGCCTCAATGGAATTATCAAAATCCTGCAATCATAATAACCATGTCATGCATGCGTACAAATCTTGTCACCATGCCAGCCTTTTCTTGTAAAACATAAAAACTCACACACTAGAAATCTTGTCAATTCGTATAAATAATAATGTCATAGTAGTGATGAAAATTTGATAATTTTCATACCTCTTTTCCTTCAGCCTTTACCTTCTTCACTGCAGCCTCCTGAACCTCAGCCTCTACCTTCTTCACCTTCTCCACCGCAGCCTTCTCCACCACAGCCTCCTTAACTTCCTCACCATCAGTCTCATTATCCTCATCAGAAACTTCCTCCTCATCAGAAACATCTACCTTGTCATCCTCCTTCGGTTTGTCACCACCCTACCGAAGTTCTTCATTGTGATTAGCCTCATCACCATCACCAGATTCATCATCATCATCATCATCATCATCATCATCATCATCATCATCATCATCATCATCATCATCATCATCATCATCATCATCATCATCATCATTATCCTCACTCTCAACCTCATCACTCTCAGATAAAACACCCTCAACCTCCTTATCCTCCACCTCATCATCCTTATAAACTTCCTCATCTTCCTCATCAGACTTACCATAGGATTCATCCTCATCCGAATAATTCTTTGATTTCCCAGTACTCTTGAGCTTAGGCACCTCCTCCTCCTTTGATACCCACTTTTCCAGCCTTCTCATCCTGTCAAGCACTCCGTTTTCCAACCTCTTCATCATTATGAACATCTGACTTATCACCTCTGATGACTGCACAGATGCATTACTCGAGCTCGCTCCATCTTTTCCTTGCTTCCCCTTCCCCTTCTTTTTCAAACCCTTCATTGCTTCCTTTACAATTTTATCAAAATGCGGGTCATCAAATTCAACAACATAGTAGCAGTCGGACAGCTTATCCACCTCATCCTCCTCGGGAATAAGAATGGGCTTAACCACATGTGTAGGATCAGCCAAAGACAACTCCAACACTCCATGTTCAGGGGCGTCATCTGAAAACCAATGAAGACCTCGAGGCATTGCAGATTCACTCAACTTTGATACAAATTGGAGACCAAATGTTGGCACAACTTCCCATACCCATATCTACAATAACAAGCGGTTTGAGAATTAGCAAATTAAGATACATTATTTCATTTTATCCTGTCACCCTATAATTTAGATCAGGTCACCCTAAAACAATCTGGAATGCAAATAAAAGTATGTTGGAATACTACTATATAGTGTCAATCAAACAAGAAAAACTTCCTGCATATTCACCAAGATCCTGTCACCCAGTACTCAAATATCCTGTCATAGTATAGCATAAAGTATACTACTATGCTGCAAATAAAACACATTCAGTAATTCATATTTCAACCATTATAAATTTAGATCAGGTCACCCTAAAACAATCTGGAATGCAAATAAAAGTATGTTGGAATACTACTATATAGTGTCAATCAAACAAGAAAAACTTCCTGCATATTCACCATTATCCTGTCGCCTTGTACTCAAATATCCTGTCATAGTATAGCATAAAGTATACTACTATGCTGCAAATAAAACACATTCAGTAATTCATATTTCAACCATTATAAATTTAGATCAGGTCACCCTAAAACAATCTGGAATGCAAATAAAAGTATGTTGGAATACTACTATATAGTGTCAATCAAACAAGAAAAACTTCCTGCATATTCACCACGATCCTGTCACCCAGTACTCAAATATCCTGTCATAGTATAGCATAAAGTATACTACTATGCTGCAAATAAAACACATTCAGTAATTCATATTTCAACCATTACAAATTTAGATCAGGTCACCCTAAAACAATCTGGAATGCAAATAAAAGTATGTTGGAAAACTACTATGTAGTGTCAATCAAACAAGAAAAACTTCATGCATATTCACCATTATCCTGTCGCCATAGTATAGCATAAAGTATACTACTATGCTGCAAATAAAACACATTCAGTAATTCATATTTCAACCATTACAAATTTAGATTAGGTCATCCTAAAATAATCTGGAATGCAAATAAAAGTATGTTGGAATACTACTATGTAGTGTCAATCAAACAAGAAAAACTTTCTGCATATTCACCACGATCCTGTCACCCAGTACTCAAATATCCTGTCATAGTATAGCATAAAGTAATTAATATTTGAAGCAATAAAACTACCTGGAACACAACTAGCATGCCTTGAATGGAATATGGAATTCTTGGTGTGTCGGAGAGTAGCTTTGCCTTCTCTACTGTTTGCATCCTTTTGGCCAATGCTGTGGTCAATGACTTGTGAAGCTCTTCATAAGCAACCCTTCCCCATGGATAATCCCAAAAGTAATCCATATTCTCCAGCAGCCTAACATGCAGCGGCTTCACTAGCCTCTTCTTATCCCCTCCCAGCAACAGACCTTCAACTATCAACAACAGTGCCAATTTCATTTTGTAGTTGTCCAATTCACGATGTTTTTTAAATCTGTTGTAAACATCTTGTATGGTCGTCTTAGGACCACCAGGACTACCAAAAAAACGCTCCATTACTAGCCCGTCTGCTTTAGTATCCACAAATGGAAGTTCACCACAATTCAGTCCAGTTATGAGAGAGAACTCCTTAATCGAAAACCTCAACTCTTTTCCTGCCACCTCATACCAAGACTCCCACTTCTTTTTTGTTTCAAGTTGCTTAAATAGAACTGCATGCAATGTCTGTGAAGAAAATGATACCTGCTGCAACATTTTCAAAACTTTTCCAAACGGGCCATCCAAAACCCGTTGCCAATCCACATGTGTCAACTTGTTTTCAATCTCACGAACAAAGTGCACCCTACAGTTGATGTTAATTCTGCCGTAGAAAGTTTCACCTCTGAAATAACTGTACCTAATCTGCAAGCCAAATGAAAATAACCATAAACAAACGCAATCGAACCATTTCAGAAGCCTCAGACGACAGATAAAAAAACATAAAACCCTAAAAAAACACTCCTGATACAAAGTAAACCATTTCAGATGGGTGACAGGACAATTGAAAAATTACGCTAAGCCCTAAACAAAAAAATTTAGACAACTTACATCCTCTTTAAAGATTAAGGGTTTATTCCCCTCTACTGGTTTCGCTTTTGGCCTCGACCTGTCCTTCGCGGCTTTTTTTCCTATGGAACTGTTAGAAGTTTTTCCGCCCTTCGCCTGCACTTCGTCTCCCTGCTTCTTCTTCTTTCGAACCTGGCTGTCGTCTTCTTTTCTCTTCCTTTTCTCTCCACTCTTCTTTGGGCTCGATTCTTTACGGTCTCTAAGCACTGCCATTTTCTAGGGTTCTTTTGTAACGCGTTAATGGAGAAAGATGGAGGAGGGAGTAAGTAAGAAAATGTGGAGATGGACTTCAAGAGTAAGCAAAAATCGAGAAAGATGGAGGAGTTGAAGAGTCGCCTTCTGGGGAAGAAGAAAATGTCTGATAACAATGATGGATGTTTGCAGAGTCGCCTTCTTGGGAAGCAAAAAGAAGAAATGTGGAGGGAATTTTGGAAGGTAAACACAGAGGGGCTTTTGGGAGAATTCGAACTTCGAAGAAAGGTAAATCGGTGTATGTCTTACGCTTTTTATTCTAAATTAAATATTATTAAAACGGTCAAATCAGTGAACAAATAATATTACAAAATAATATTTCCGGCAATAGGATTATACAATGTGACAAAAACATATGTACGCAAATTACAAAGAAACTTTACTGGCAGGAATTATGAACAACACTGACACGAAGTATGCATCTACAACAAAGTAGCAATTACCCTAGATTTCCAAAACAACACTGACAGGAATTATGAACAACATTGGCAGGAATTATGAACAAGAAATGCACCAACCAATTTTGCTAGATTTCCAAAACAATTTCAACACAAGTTATTGTCAACAATACAAGTCAATTCTAGCGAAAACCACCCAACAAGGAATCATACAACACTAGCACTATCCCAACTACAGTGAAGCTTACATGAAAGTGAATAACATATCCTCCACTAGTCAAACCAGTTCATATCGAACAAACTATCGGCTATCCTTTTTCTGTACTCATCCACAAATTTGTCACCCATGTTCACGATGTTTTGACGTCCGGAACTTAGCATTTCTATGTACTTGATCGTGAAGACGCCACAATCGCCCCTGCACACAAGTAAAAAATGTAGTTGGTTTGCTGATATTATAACCAATTTCACACAAACAAATGAACAATTTCTGTAAACAACTCACCCTCTCTTGTTTCTCTCCAATGTAGGAACACGAGTCACATTTAGGGGATTTTCCCGCCTATCTTCATAAATTGTTGCCAAAGGCTCATATTGTGCTATCATGACAGGAAGAATATATGTCAACTCTGCAAGGAGCCTATGGACTTCCGACAATTTGAACAAATTGACGTCGGGATCGTATACAGTGACACACCATTTACTAAGTTGTATCTCCAAAGCTACCCAATGTTTGTCCTTGAAATTGAAGGGGAGGTATATACGATCCACATCCTTCCAATCCTTCCCATAAATTGCAGGCAGTTCCCCACGTAGGTATCTCATCTTAGATCCATCAACAACATAACTTTGCTTATCTGATAACCATCTATTCATTTTCTTGTCCAAATTACGCTGAAACCAGGTGTCCAATATTGCCACTGGTTTGTCACGCACACGACAGCCAAGATAATACATACATTCGTCCAAGTGCTACAAACCAAAAATATATGTCATACCAGAAATTTGCTGCATGCCACGATAATTTATATAAAAATTGAAATGAGCTTACCTTAGATTTCAGCCACCCCTTTGGTTGCAACAATGGCTCAAAAAACTCCCTCTGTAGATTTTCTCCACTTGGAGAAACAATTTCCTCACTGCATCATAACATGGTTTAATTAACACCTCAAACACGCATTCATATCTTCAAGACAGGTTCGTATCATCAAGACAGGAGGGACAACTTCCTAACCTTTCCTTCGAGTCTAACCAACGCTGCAATTTATTCATGTTTGAAAATCCTTTGGGCGTTGAAACCTTGCATCGTTTGGGATTATCGGCTTCTCTCGACAGTCTTCTCTTCCTGACAGGATGGTCCTTCAGTTCACCAGTTGTATGATCAATTGTTTTTTTTGAGCTGTTTTTTCTTGTTGAGAGTCCAATTGATTCTTTGGTAGACTCTCCTTCCACCTCAGCTTGTTTTAGCGTCTGTAAATAAGTTTTTTCATAAATAACATGTTGGTGATCTGAGGGACCATCCTGTCAGGAAGATTTATTGATGTATACCTCAACTCCTCTTGTCCTCCTTTTTTTATTTTTCGCCTCATTCTGAACTGTGCCATCTTCATCACCCATCTTCTTTTCTGAGCGAGTCTTTCTTGTAAATATTTTTCCTTCCTTGCAAATACTTTTCCCCTCATCTTGTATTGCACCCTCAACATCATCTCTCTGAACTGCATCATATTTATCATCCTTCTTCTTTTTTGAACGAGTCTTCCTAGCAACTTGCTTTCCTTCTTTCTTATCGTCTTCTTCTTTTGTCATCGTTTCTCCATTTTCCCCCTCATCTTCTACTGCACCCTCAACATCATCGCTCTGAACTACACCATCTTCATCATCCTTTTGCTCTCGATAAACAACCATATATCCTAAATTGCCATTGTCGACTTTAATGGCACCTTCATCATCGTCATCTGGTAGGGGATTTGAATCAGACCCCCCCCCCCCCCCCCATTCTATCCATTTCGACATCTTCATCACAACCATGTACAACATTCTGCTTCAATAAATTACAATTTAGATTTAACTCAAAAGAATAATAAGTAAGTGCACCATTCTATAATGATTGTCAAAAACAGAGCTTTATGCATCCATCCAACTTATAAAACTACCTTTTTCTATTAACTAACTATGACATTCCTGTTATAATGTATGTCAAAAAAAAGGCTTAAACTGACAACAAATACAAGTAACATCCAATCTCAAGTTTAACAAAGTGACATTTTGCCTTTTCAAAATGACATTACTATTCTACACAAGTAAAAATGCTTCAGCTTCCACGAAATATATATCTAAGTTCCCAAACATAACTTAATAACGATTGTTGACAGTTATTTTACCTCCCCTTCCTCTTGTTCATCATTTGTTGAACCTGACTTGTTGAATACCTTCTCCTTGATCATCTGTTGCATTATGCCCAAGGTTTTACTCATAGCACAAAACCCTGCGTCCACTTGGTTTTCCAAATTAATCATACGCTCATGAAGCTCTTTCATAGCGCACATCACTTGTCTTGCATCCAGGCCTGAGGACTTTGTAGCAGGGGCAGAGTCTGAATCACTCTTTCCTTTTCTTCTATCATTGATAGACCTCTTATTACTTAGCTCGAATTTCTCAACTGCCTTGTCAAAGTAAGTGTCCTTCACTTCCCCATAAAATTTGCATTCTTTTAAGACCTCCACCTCAGCTTCTTCCTCTATCAACACCACATTTGGAATAAAACGGGATGTGGCCTTCCTTAAGAAAGACTCCACAGCCGTCGCATCAGGTTGTGAATCTGATGACCATCGTAGACCGGGTGGGTAGGCCTCCTTATCCACCAAATGTGCAAACGCTGAAGCAATTGGTTTAACAGCTTCAAACAGCCAAACCTGAACAGCCAAACCTGAACAGCCAAACCATCAATATATTGTAACTACAATACCAACTTCAAAACAATATACATTACATCATGTCATGTTACCTGAAAGGCCATTGGCAACCCCTTGAGTTTGTAACCCGACCTTGCACTTGAGTCTCTGCTTGTTTCAACCGTTTCCAATCTATTCTTCACCGTTGAACTCAATCCCTGATGAGTTTCAATGTAGCTAACCCTGCCCCATGGGAATTTCGTGAATCGATCGATATCAGCCAATAATTTGACATGACCTGTGCTTATGCGAACTTTTTTCTCAACCCCAAGAATGACGCCCTCTAATATAATCAATAACGCCATCTTATATTTCAAAGGGCTATCAAGCTGTGTACGCATAAATAAAGACTCGAGCTCACCCAACGTCAAATTATGTACATCAAATAACTCTTTCACGGCATTTTTATCCGGGTTTAGCTCATTATCTTTCATTCTGTGACAGCATAACCCCGTCACAAGTGCAAATTCCTTCATTGAAAAACGCAGCAGCTGTCCTTGCAGGTCATACCACATCTCCCACAACTTCCTCGTTTCTACTTGACGGAATAAAACATAATGTTCAAGGTGGCATGAAAAGTTTTGTCGACGAACCATCTTCACAGTAGGTCCAAATGGACCATCTATTATCCTCTGCCAGTCCACAGGGGAGAGGCATTTCTCAATAAGATTCAGCAATTCACGTCGACAGTTTTGGTTGACTCTGCCGATGAATTTTTTCCCTTCAAATCTCAATAAATGACCCTAAAAAATACAAATTATACAAGGTCAATATATACAAAACGAACATATACTTAAACACAACATGATAGGATGTCAACTATGGAAAACTACACACAATGAGCTAACCAAAATTTACCTTTTTACCCATTTTAATCTCCTCCGTTTCAATATGAAGAACTACACCACTTCAGCTGCACTGGGGGAGATAGACAAACAACAAAAAATATCAACATTTAAGCTTTTTCTAAGCACCTAACTTAACTCAACATACCCAGATGTACAGATCACACGAGAAGACAAGGAAGTTGCAAGAGTAAGAGAGCTATAATGTCAGGAAAATAACAACATTAGAATTTCAAAACACAACATAATCTGACATTCATGACAATCAAATTAATCATTTCAACAATAACACTATACGATGTGACAAATATTTCATCAACGCTGACAAGAAATGTTCATACAATGGTAATTCCTGCAATTGTGACAAAAACAAACATAATCTGACATTCTCATTTTACAAACACGGATTTCACAGGTTGATACAATTCGCTGCATTCAACCTCACTTCCTCACTTCATTTCAGCTCAAACAACAGTGAATCAACCCTAAAAACCAAATGAACAGCAACGGAGCAACCCTAAAATGGCGTTAAATGACTTGAACTCTGAAAAACTTGACATACCTACCTCGAACAACAAGGCTCGAAGGAGATAGACAGAAGAGGCAGATGAATCGGAATCGCGACAGAATCGCAAGAGCCTTAAGCGGAATCGCAAGGGCCTTACTCGGAGCTCAAGCGGAGATGAAGGGATTAAGCTACCTCGAACGGTGAAGAAGGGTTTAAGCTACCTCGAACGGTGAAGAAGGGTTTCAAGCAAACAAACCTGGAAGAGAAAGCTTCATGTCGGAATCGGTGAATCTCGCCGAAAAAAATAAATCTAGATTCCGTCGGCGAAGAGGAAACCTCTGGGAGAGAAAAAGAAATGATTTGGGTTTTTTTTACCTGTAGTAAATTTTTCACATTTCATTTTGGAATTCAAAATGATTTGGGGTTTCATTTTTTTTCCAATTAAAATAGTGTCATGTCAGAATTTCTTTTCGAAAAGAAAAAAAAAAGTCAGATTTTCATTTAACTTTTTATTTGTGGGGTATAATTACAAAAAAAAAGGAAAAAAAAAGTCTTTGAAATAGATTTGTAAAAACCAAAAAAAATAGAATAATTTTACAAAGCCTATATAAAAATGAGATATTGAGGGCTATTTACCGACAAAAAAAGGTGGGTTGCTATTTCGTTAAAACAGCAGGCTGACACGACAGAACACATCCAAACGCATCGTTTGACCCCTGTTACACGGCAACACTCTCTCCAAACGTCTTTTTCTGGTTTCAGGCTTTACATTGCAATTCCACCATTGAAGAAGAAAGTAGAAGAAGAAAATCCAGAGTTTGAACCTGCTCCTGTTGATCCTTCTTTTCCTTTCACAAATTGTTTCACTGTTTCGTGGTGGATGGCAAGGACTAACAAATACGCATCCGTTAACTTGAACGACATCTACGACAAGAAGCCTAATACAAACTCCGCCTCTGCCGCCACCGCCTCGGGCGCCGGTAAACATAGCTTCTCCGCATCAACCGCCCGCAAATCCTATTCCGTCTCCGCCGCCTCTCGTACTTCTCATGGCATGCTCGTCCTCTCCCGCCCTTCCCCCAAACCCCAACCCCAACCCCAATTCAAAATTCAATCTCAATCTCAGCCTCAGAATCCCCCTCCGATCACTGCAGCGCCCCAAACACCGCCTCCGTTAACGGATCACCAATCCCGATTTGAATCGGACTCGATTTCCCTCCGCCCGCTCGGCAAAACCGGGTCGGGCCCATTGCTTCCATCTCCTGCGGCTCAATTTCCGGGACTGGAGAGGGTAGATAAGGAGGTCGTGACGATGACTGCGACGCCTAAAGCCAATAAGTTCGTCCCGCCGCATCTCCGCCCAGGGTTTGTGGCGAAGAAGGAGGCGCCATCCGCAGCGGGTGGGAGGGGCAGGGAGAGCGGCGGTTTCCGGCCGGGAAGCGGCGGAATCGGATCGCCGCCGGCTCCGTATGGAGAAGATGGGAGGCCGAAATCGGGAAGTGGTTATGAGATGGTGATGGGGAGGAGGGGACTCTTGGATCCGGCCGAGTTGAATCGGCCCAGGTCCAGCGGTACTCACCGTAGTTCAAGTGGTTAGGTAAATTTGTACGGACTTACTATTTTGTTGGCTGTTGAATTTGAATTTGATTTGGTTGGTTCTCTTCTTTTGGATAAATCTCCTCTCATGAGAAAGGAATATGGATTGAGATACAGAATTCATTGCATTCATTAAGATTTTAATCTGGAATCGAACTGTTGGATTGGGACTGACTTAACCAAATAAGGGGGAAGAAGTTGAATTGTTTTCCTTCCTCTGGACGGGATGAGAGTTGATTTTGATAAATTGATGGTTACTGCACACTGTTTTCATGATTTATTTGCCTAAATTTTTCCTAGATTTGCTCTCCGTTTTGTAAATACTGATTTTTGTGTAGCTGTTGTTTATTTGGAAATTTTGTCTACCCTACTCAGCACTTTCTGATGAAGCAATGTGCTGCCATGTGTCATGTATATAGATTACTTTGTTGCTGAATCTCCTTTCTAATCAGTGAGACATGAGTTTATAATGTAGGAACATAAACCTCATTATGTCTTGAAACTTGAAAGATAATAGTCACGAGACATGGCTACATACGAGACATTAAGTTATTTCCTTGCGAAATGTAGCTGGTTGCATGTTTATCATTGTAGCTTGCATATCTGGAAACTCAAGAACCTATTGCTCCCTAATCATCTAGCGTGTTGCGTTTCATAACATTGTACAAAGAAATGATACTTGGGTATGTTTTTTTTATTGATAAACATTATATACTTGGGAAGTATAGGTTGTGAACTGTGATGAGTGGGATAGAAGGCATCAGAGCTAATTGCTGTCTGTACATTTGTCATTTTGTTAGATATGGCAATGAGTGATGAACCCTGGAAAATGACGTTGGCAGATATATTGGTTTTTGTTGGTGGTACTTTGATGTATATTTATTTCTATCAATGTAGCTCAGATAATACAGACATTGATTCATCATCCAAGTAAACAGAACAAAACTGAGGATAGGTGAACAACACAAATTGCTTAATTATAAATAAGCATGAAAGCTAGGTTGTGCCAATGGTCCTAGTTTGCTAGAAGTAAGTGGCCTCATTTCTCTTCGTTTTAGGTTTTTAGCCTTCTTGTTGCATCTACTGAATACATGTGGGTTGTGGGCTTGTGGCCAACCTTTAGGTAGAGAAGTGGAACCTGATGAGGTTAGGTGATCTTTTCCAATATTTTTATGCCTTTTGGGGATTTACACTTATACTCGGGAATTTGTCATGCTGGTATGGAAGTTCCTCCTCAATCTTTTTCCGCTGAATGTTGTACGAGAACTTTGACAAGTGCGAATGGGATATTATATCCTGGGGGAGCTTGTTACCTTAAAAAAATCACTTTGCCATCTTCAATTTGAATATTTCCCTTACGGTGGCTTAATAAAACTGACATCTGAGTAGGGTATTTGGGGCAATTGCACTGGATCATTCTCTTGAATCCTTGTTATAAGATTATTAATCAATCAGATAGGAGTATGCACATAGAATGCAGGCATTTTCAATTTTCATGTTGATGAAGCTCACTCTGCTTTTCGTCTTCAGTGCAGATTGATTTCTGAAGCTGGACTTCTTTCCAAGTATGGAGACATACATCTGATCAATGCAACTCAATTCCAGCTTCAAGGAACTCTTCATCTTTTGCTCCTCGGAACTGCAGCATTCAAAGAAAAACAACTTAACATGGATTCTCCAATGCATGGAAAACAATAGTTCAGGAGACAAGACGGAAAATTATCTCTCTAATTTTAAGTGGTTTAAAGGACTTGTTGTTTGTATGGGAAGGATGCTTGCTTGGCAGTCACATGAAGCTTCAGTTCAGAACAGAAGTTGAATTCTGTGCAGCATGTAGCATTTCCGTTTTGTTTTGTTCAATCAGTCAAGTTTGATAGCATTTGTTATTAAAGAGTGCATTATTGTCTTACTACCAGGCCAGCTACTTGAGTGAATCATCTTCTTCTTCTTCTACCTTATGTAAATCTGAAACGTCATTCTGGACACTGTAACACGTATAAACTCAATGACAAGATCAGAGAAGTTCTTTGTTTTCTGCTTTTGCGTCTTTCCTCTGCATTCAGAATTCGGATTAACTTTGTTCCATTTGCAATGGAATTGTATTTAGTATTGAGGGTAAGTAATTCTTGTTCTTGCTAGGTTGGGAGTAACTTCACCCGATTCAAAAGCTATAATGCTATCACTAAGTGGAGATGATGGATATGGGAATAACTCTGTGACAAGAACTGATAACAGTTCAGTGTTTTAACATAATCTATACGATCATGTACATCCTGAGTCCTGACAGTTTAGGATGAATTATATATTTGCTAGTTTCTTAGCAACCTTGAGTATTTCTGTGGGGTGGTAATCTGATATCTGTACAATCATTTCTTTTCTGGGCTGGAGTATGGTTTTCATCTTAGAGCTGAGGCAATTGAATGGCTTCAGGAGTAGGGATGAGTAAAAGTAGGTCCAGACCAAATTTTTGGACCAGACAGCTCGCTTAGTCCGGGAATTTCTGGATTTCAGTTTGGGCACGGACCGATTTTATTTTTTTTTATTCAAAAGAACTGACATTTAGAAGATAGAAGTTTAATCTTGATTATTAATATATGAAGTTGGTTACGATGCGGATGAGTTTTAACTTGCGAACGTGCAGACAAGTAAAAAACGACACAACCAAATTATATCTTTATAATTCGCGTATTAAATTTTTTGGACATAAAACAACTCATGTGCACTAAGTTGTACGAGTTTGTGTACCAAAGTTTGTTGTAAAATGCACCAAAATATGATAAGTTGTGCACCGAAATTTTATTGAGTAATGCACTTGTTTTTTTCCTAAGTACAATAGTAGTGCACAATGTTTGTACACCAAGTCCTAGAGTTTGTGTACCAAAGTCTTTTGAAAAGTGTACCAAAATATGTGAAGTTATGCACCAAAAATTATTGAGTAATGCACTTGTTTTTTTTCTTATGTACAATATCAATGCACAACGTTTGTGCACCAAAGTTTATTAAAATGTGCACTTGTATTTTTTTTGTTGAGTAGTGCACTTGTAATTTTTTCAAATACAATGGAGTGCACAAACACATGAACCTTCTTAGTGCACAAACACATGAACCTTCTCAGTGCACAAATACATGAATTGTGGTGCACAATTACTTGTAACGTGGTGCACATTTATTTATGACATGATACACTTGTATTTTATTTAATTATGCACTTGTATTTTATTTAAATGGGACACAATTATTTTCAGCATGGTGCACAAGTATCTATAACATGGTGCACAACTAAAGTGGTGCATAAGCTACTGCACACCGGTCAAGATCTGGTCAACGCTGGTCAACGGTAGTCAATGCCGGTCAACAATGCTCAACGTCGGCGCTTCAGTGAAGCAATGGGGGGAGACCACTTGTGCATCAACTTAGTGCATAATTGTGCACCCAAATGTAATCGTTTTAAGATGGACTGAACCAAGACCGGACCGGTCCTCAGCCCATATTTCCTTAGAATTCGGTTTTTGGTCTTGCCAAATCCGACTTTGGAGACCTATGAGGAACCAGAGGCCTCAAACGCCAATGATAAAGAGTAAGGGTGAAGACGAATCACCTTGACATAGCCCTCTAGAAGGTTGACCATGTCTATCAACGACCCCATTTATTTTGAAAGAGTAATTAGCACATCCCCACACTCCATAACTTTCAAATCCAGCGAGCAAAGAATCTCGTCTGCAACATAATTTCCTCATGAAAAACCCAGTCCATATGGGTGAAAAGCCTTGTTGATCATATCAAGTTCGAGGGACATGCCTCTATTGCCACCATCCTTCTTGGCCTTCATATAGTGAATAACCTCTATTGAAACGAGGGCATTGTTGGATATAGACTGAACAACAATAAATCCACTTTGGGATTCATATATTTTGGTTCAAGGTATGGTTTCAAATGATTGACCAAAGTCTTGGTGATCAACTTATAAAGAACGTTGCATAAGCTTATAGGTCGAATTCGAGCGTAGTCTTCGGGTTCGAAACCTTAGGGGTGAGAACTACTGTAGTGGAATAAATAGATGATATGAAACTTTACTCCTCTACCATAGCTTGATTAAAGAGACTATATCAGCCCCCATGATGTGTCAATAACTCCGAAAGAAATAATGAGTGCATGCCATGAAGGCCAAGGGCCTCATTTGGATGTATCTGATTAAGGGAAAACAGAACATCCTCAGCCGAAGGCTCACGAAGCATGGATTCATTCATATAGATGGTCACGCGGAAGTTAATCTTATCTAGAGCAAGATCCATATCAAAATTGCTTGGAGACGTTGAAGTAAACAAATTTTGGAAAAAAACAGTGTTGATGCATTTCATGCCATTGTGAGATTGGCACTAAGTTCCACTGTTTTAGACAAAAAATGTACAAATATACTTCTTGTTGGGATGAGGGGTATGGTAGGAAAAAGGGTTTAGAGATGAATATTTGATCGGGAAAGTGTGTTTCAACGAAATTGATTACGTCAAAGGAAAAAAAACAAAATTTTTAAGTACGAAATATCATTTTGGATCAAAACTCACTCTTGTAGATGATGTTTAGTAACAAAAATATGAATGCCAAAGAAACTTCAGAGAATAATAGGGAGAGAGAGTAAAGTAGAGATTTAATTGATAGTTCAAATATTGGATGTAAGGTTTGAGAGCATTAGTACAAGTATGAGAGTCCAAGTGTGAGTATATAACTCATATGAGTATCCTTTTTGTATTTACAAGTAAATTTATATGTAGAAATGAAATAAAATGGTTGTTGGAGAAAATCCAGAAGAGATCTAAATATCTCAATCCTCATTAACTACATGTCAATGGCTGCCTTCAAAACGTCAATTTTGTGACGCCTTCCGTGATAACAAATCCCATAGATCTTGTTGTAGAATTAATGTTATCTTGATCTTTTTCCATTCGTTTAGTGATACATAATTCTCATCATTGATTTAATGATCCATGATTCATGTTATGGATTTGATTATTTAAATTGTCCAGACATCTCGTCGAATGACATCTAGTCAGGTGAAGTTTTGCCAGACATTGCCTTGACATACGACATCTTTGGCAGAATACGTTTTGATGGATAACGCCTTCACAGACGACGTCTCATGGATGGCGTCTTGGCAGAGGTCAAAATAAATATCACTTTCAGATCTTTAATGGATCATAGGCTATTGATCATCTTAGTCCAATATGTGTGCTGTCTATCGAAGGATGAAGAAAACCCTAAGTGTCGTGACGATTCATGGCTCAACATTAGCTCCTAGAAATGTTCAATGGAAATTCCGTTGATGTGAAACATTTTCATATCCCTAGAAAATTGTCGTGTACGCAATCTCAAAGCCCTTCTTGCTTGCTCCAATTCCAGATGTCAAAAGTTACAACTGGACGTGAAAGATGTCATTTTGAACTTCTAATAGTGTAACATCCCGGATTTATAATCCTTTATAAGGATTAGAGTGCTATCCATGTCAACAAGAGCTCTTCTTTTTTAGGGTTCAAGTGAGGAAAAAGAACTTTGAAGTTAAGCGTGCTAGGGCAGGAGTAGTACCAGGATGGGTGACCTCCTGGGAAGTTCCCGGATTGGCATGTGATGACGCTTCTAAGGCCTCTAGTCTTACAAATGGTAATAGAGCCGACTCTGGGTTATAAGTGGGGTTGGTCCGGTGGACGGTTGCTCGACCTAGAGGGCGGTCTTTGGGTCTTGACGTGGTCATCAAGGGTTTAAGTAGGGGTGATTGTAACACCCCGAATTTGTAATCCTTTATAAGGATTAGAGTTCTACCCATGTCAACAAAAGCTCTTCCTTTTCAGGGTTCAAGTGAGGACAAAGAACTTTGAAGTTAAGCGTACTAGGGCGGGAGTAGTATCAAGATGGGTGACCTCCTGGAAAGTCCTCGGGTTGGCATGGGACGATGCTTCTAAGGCCCTCTAGTCTTACATATAGACAGTGCTTGTAAGATGTCATTCTGCTGACGAAGGCCGCTGACGATTTGACTCCGGACGAAATAGGTCATACGTGTACATTTTAAACTTGTTTTCTCGTATGTTTGTTTTGTAGGTGTAGGTGACTTGACATATAAAATCACACACATTATCAAGTGATGTGTCTTGTAATCCAGAAAGTGACCATTTACTTTTACTTTGTGTATCCTTTGTATTTCTTTATTATTTGTAAGTTTTTACACTCGTCCTAGTAATACATCCTCATTTTCTAATGTGAGTTTGCCTAGGGATGGCAATGGGGCGGATATTTCCAATTTCCCGTGGGCATTCCCCTCCATGGATCTAAAGAGTTTTAATGGGGACAATGGAAAATTTTAATCCATGCGCGGGGAAACCTGCGGTGATCCCCGCCAAGTACATCATAATCCTTACTTTTTAACCCTAAACTCTAAATTTAATATACCTAATCCTTATATCTAATATCATTTATACCTTAAAACCTAAACCTCAAACCCTTTAAACCTTGAACCTTAAAGTTAAAACAAAACAATATTTTTTGTTTATGGACTAAAAAAGGGACATGGAAATATTTTAATTTTCGTTCAGGCACGAGGACATGGAGTAGGGAGGTAAAGGAGGACAGGGAGGGTACTCATTGCCCTGAACCTGCCTCGTTGCCATCTCTAAGTGTGACGCTATAGTTTAGAGTGATCAGTTCTATTCATTTATTTTTGTTGGGTTGTGACTTTTGATGTATGTTGACATCATTTGTTGGGTTGTGACCCGCTATGTATGTAAACGTCGTTTGTTGGGTCGTGACCAGTAAATGTTTGTAGACGTCATTTGTCTGGTTATGACTCATAACATATGTACACGTCGTTTGGTGGGTTGTGACCCGTAAGGTATGCCGATGTCATATGAAGTATGTCAGAATCTGTTTGTTGTTCTTCTTTTTCGCCTTCTCCAAGTGGGTCTTTGTGTTGACACCTTGTAGATTTTGCCAAAAAAAAAGAATGACATGTAATAGACTTGGTCTTTGGGTTTCCACACGGATTCTCCAATGCTTAAGTTAGTTAACAATGTAACAAAATGATGCAAAAATAAAATATAAATAATAAGAGATGCAAAAATAAAATATAAATAATAAGAGATATACTTGTAGAAATGACGTCTCAAATATTCCAACCATTTTGCGATACAATCTGAAACCTTCGAAAAAAGTTTTTGTATAGACAATTTAGGATTCTTCATGACATCTTTCAAAAACAATTTAAGGTCTATCACCACAGGCTGCGTTTACCATCCGACGCTCGTCCTCAAGAAGTCCTCCATACAAATATAGCACGAGGTCTTGGTCAGAATACCCATGGTAGGGACAACTAGAGATCAGCCTCTTGAACCTCTCGTAATATTCGTACAACGTCTCAGTAGCATGCTACTCAATGTTGTTGATGCTCATCTTCAAGCTATTGAGCTTCGTTGCAGGGAAGTACTTCTCCAGGAAGACTTTCTTCATCTTAGCCCATGTATCTATGCTTCCCGGAGCCAAATAATAGAACCAATCATTGGCCGCATCCTTCAGAGAGAAATGAAAGGCCCTCAGTTTGATTTGGTCCTCAGTGACGTTCCTCGGCTTCATGCTGGAGCAGACAACGTGGAATTCAGAAAGATGCTTGTTGGGGTCTTCTCCATTCAGCCCATGGAAATGGGGTAATAAATGAATCAACCCAGATTTTAGCTCAAAGTTCACGCCCTCCGCAAGCTCTGGAAACTAAACCGCCAGCGGTTGCTGTTCTAAGTTCGGGGCAGTCAACTGCCTCAAAGTCGGTGTTTCTTCAGTCATCTCTATATCAAAATCAAAAAGGGAAGAGTTAGTAGCACGAGTGTGGACCATAAGATAGGTCCACACAAAAGTTGGCACACAAACAAACACAAAGAAAAATTAAAACTTGCCTCCCCGACAACGACGCCAAATTTTAACGTGGCTAAAGTCGTTATGCCTTATCAAAGTAAATCCTTAAAAACCTAACTAAGTATAGTAGGCAAGCAAGGGTCGAATCCCACAGGGAGATAGCAATCTTTCTTAGTGCACAAGTTGTATGTCAAAGGTAACAAAGGGGGGTTTTTGGTTTGTTTCAATGTATCAAAGTAAATAAAAGGAAAGGATGTAATCTATGGGTGAGAAGTAACTTATCCAGACAAATATCCACCATTCATTTGATTGGTTGATCCTAGATTATCTCTATTCTTTCCTATGAATATTCTTATTCATTTTCTTAAGTTATAAACAGGATAAACAGACCCTGAGAATACTAACTATCAAATAACCAGGAAAACCTCCAGATTCAATTCAACAGCAGTAAGAAGCACAGGAATTTCAATAGATACATGCAAGAGCAGCAAACAGTCTTACTATGCATGCAATCAATTCTCTCTACAATAAACCAGTACAAACAGTTCTCAGAATATCGCAGTTGCTACTCTGAATTAGGTAATTCAAACAGTAATTACCAAACCCTAGCATTAATAGATAATTACTAATATCAACTAGATGATCAGGCCAGTCAAATCAGCAAGAATCAATGGGATGAAGCACAAGAGAATCAATACATTCAAAGGAAAAGAAATAGAATTATAACCTCACAACCAAATACAAACGAAGGCTTCAATCGTCGGACTAAGAAAAAGTTGTTTAGTTCTTCATAGTCTTGAAACGTAAAACTCAAAGGGAAAAACAACACTGAATAAAAATCCGAATCATGAAAAGTGGCTGCTAGGAACTAGGTTATAAAACCCTAGCAAAACCTAAAACTAAAGATAAGGAATAAAATCTAAAAGTAAATAAAATAAACTAACGAAATAAAAGAAATAGGAAATAAAATAAAATCGAATCTTCGGAAGAAACTTCGGTGCGCACGTCTGATGCAGTTTTCCGCGACCGCGGATGAATTTCCGCGACAGCGGAAAATTCTCTGTAAGGTTTGTTGCTTCATATTTACTGCTATCGCAGATGGATGATCCGCGACCGTGGATTTCTCGTTGTTTCTCTTCTTCGCTCTGTGTTGTTCCGTGACCGCGGCGATGAATTCCGCGACCGCGGAAAAGCTCCTGTAGCTTCTCTTCAGCTCCTTCTTCATCTTCTCTCATGGCTTCCTTCTCCATCTTCTTAATCTTCATTTTAGCACTTCAAAACCACCAAATTCATACTTCTTCTCCTCAACCCCATTCTCCACAATAACGCTCTAAACCCATCCAAATGGTACCTAAAACTCCGGTAACAACTCCTAGTTAAACCCTACAAAGTAGCGCTGATCAGTAGGTCAAGGAAGTTCATGCACCAGTGGTTGAGGTTGTGGAAGAAGAGTCTGAAGGTGTAGACTCTGAGGGGGAACAAACAGTGGATTCTGATTTGAAGAAGCAACTAAGGAGGTTGTCCCGCGCAATATCTTCACTGATGGAAAAACAAAGACGTCTTACAGAGGATGTGCGTGCCCTGATTGATCATCATTCTCCGGCTCCCTCTGCTGGCACCAGTGGTGCCTGATTCGTCTTTCTCCGCTTACCAACCCCTCTTTTTTTCCCAGCACATCTATCCCCTAGTTGCTTTGTTTTTTCTTTGTTTATGTTTCATGTGTTTTCCTTGACTGGCATGTTGATCATGTTTGTTATCTTTGCTTATTTTGTTGTTGTCCATGCAATTGTCTTTGTTTGTTTTTGTTAATGAAAAAGGGGTTGCTTGCTTATTCGGATATGCTCATTTTCCTTCTGCACTTTTCTTCAGGTTTTTGATGATGCCAAAAGGGGAAAAATGATGGGTAGCTTAGCTGAGGGGGGACTAATCATGTTCTATCTGTACTGTCTCTGAGGGGGGACTATTATGTCTAGAAGGGGAAAACTTTCTTCATGCTAATGTCGTTATCTTTTATGTGTGTTATTTTGTCAATGATGTTTGTCACCATAAAAAATGGGGAATTTGTTGAATTCCATAGGCTTTGATGGTAACAAACATTCAACTAATCTGGTATCTAAGTGTTTCAGGAATAAACAAAGTTGTCACAGGGAACCATTGCAGCTCAGGAGTGCAGAGGGAACAAAGCTTTCTCAATACGCTTTGTTACCTTTCAAGGAACATTAGTGCCGAACAAAACATCAAGCTGCGAATGGAATGAAGAAATCAAGCATGAAGATTATAAAGATTATCTTTGAAGATCATGCGGTTGACGAAAAGGAAAATCGGGTAGATCACGCCGATTGGAAGATTTGGAGAGAGAAAGATATTATCTTATTTCGATTATATTATCTTAGGAAATCTTTTCTTAGATAATATATTTTGTTAGGATTTTATCTTATCAAATCAAGTTAATATCTTCTTGTTGCTGAAATTCGAGAGATAGAGAGATCTTATCTTATTAATAGGATTTTCGAGCTGTATAAATAGAAGTGTGATACTCATGTTGTAGAAGAGTGAGTTCGTGTTCTCTTTGTAGAAGAGATTCAAATCTAGGTGGGAAGTGTAGGGTTTGAAGTCCAGGCAACAAGTGTAACCGATCAAAAAATCAATAAGACAAGTAGACTCTTCAAAATCCTCTCAAGCGAGAAGTTTGAAGGTAGTGGGTTTTCTCTTATTAGTTATTTGACTGATTGGGGTTTCATTATACATCGTGAGTTCTAATTATTGTCTTTCTTGATATATTATTCCACTGCACCTTCTGTGGGAACAAATCATTTGTTCCCTCAAACGTAACTCTAACGATCCAACAGTTAGTCAATCTTGTTTCCAAGTTCCCTTCGTCTCGTCTCTGCGTAATCTCTATGTTCTTTGACGATGTTCCCTTGTATCTTTCCTCTTATTGTGCACGCGTTCCTTTTCTTCATTTCATTCAGCGTCATTGTTCTCTTGTTGACTCTTCATTCCTTTACTTCTTTGTTTTGTTTCTCTCTTGGTTCACATTGTTCCCTACTTCATTCAATAAGCATGAAACTCATAGAAACAATTATACCATAAAACCTATAATGGTGTTTATCATCATCAAACTTAAAGGAAACATCATCGTTCCAACAATTTCCTCCTTTTTGATGATGAAATACCCATTCAAAATTGTTCGATAAAAAACAGATAAGTAAGGAATCAATCAACATCAGTCAATATGCACATTAAGTTCAAAAACTTCAGCAAAGTTCCCCCTGAGAAAAATATTACAGAACTTTTCTTCAAGTCGCATCAAGTTCCCCCTTAGCACTAGCATTTTTCAAAATGTTGAAAGTTAGGAACAATGAAAACTGTTATCTCTCTTTATTGAGTTCATCGCACAATTTTCCAAACTTTCCCCTGTTGCCATCATCAAAAGATCAAATTCAAACAACAACAACCACATTAAGTCGCAAATTATGATCAAAATGAAAATTCATTTGATTTGTTAAGGATTTATTACATACTAGAAAAGATAGAGAAAAGAAACATAAAAAAGACTTAAAAATAAGAAAGTGAATACAAAAACATGTAAAATCACAAGAACTAAGTAGATAAGGCTAGGGAGCAGGAGGATATCCACTCAGGCTTCGGGGTCGGGTTTGTTCTTGTTCATAAGCAACTCAAGGAGAGCATCGGCTTTAACGTTCAGCTCCTTCTTCTGACCAGGGAGTTTTCTCAACTCACTAAGAATCTACTGATTTAGGTCTCCTCCTCTAGAAGATCCTTCCCCGACTTTCTTCCTCTCAGGCAGAGTAGGAGGCAACGTTCCCTTGTCGTCTCCCAAGTACTTCATCTTCTGAGTGTTGACCATCTTAATCTCAGTTTTTAGAAGCACTTCATTATTTGGCCTATACAATTGTTTCCATTCAAAGAACAATATCACTAACCCAGGATAGAGTAGCAAGTGAGTCTTGCATGTGGACTTTGCCATATGTTGCATAACAACTCTTGGAAGATCAATCTTCTCTTTGTTGATGAATTGGTCAAGCAACAGCAAGTCAGTAACACTGACTTGGTTTCTCTTCTTTTGGCAAGGCACCACAACCTTCATAATCACTTGATGGGCCAACCTCTAGATCAACGTCAGGCTTGCCATGTTGTTCCCACCATTCTCAGAACCCAATAGTCTTTTAGCACTCGCATCCTTGAGTGCATTGTGCTCATCAGACAACTTGTCAACAAGAATGTTGCAAAAACCACCCAAAGGAACATGAAGTATTTGGGAGATATTCTTACTTGTAAAAGAGCCTATCATTGTTGTTCCCACTGATGTAGACGTCTTGATAAGCTTAAAAATATGGTAAAACACCCTGACCAGTTCAGGTTTGATCACCGCCTTGCAGAAGCACATCTATTTCCCATTTTTGGAACACTAGCATATCCCAAATTTCTTCGAAACCTTCCTTTGTGAGGAAGTCGTCAGGGATGTAGAGAGAAGGGAGGATTTTCTTGCCCTCAAATAAGGACTTGGTGCCAGAGACTTCACTGACCTTGGCCTTTTTCTTTTCTGGCCTGGTGGCTGAGCGGAGTTGACCCTTTATCGGAGCAAAAGTGGACTCGTCGACGCCGGATTTGGTGGGCATCGAGAACTCAATGGCACATTCGTGTTTCCCCTATCAGTTCACAATCTCCACTTTCTTCCTAAGGTAATTTAGGGGTGTTATAATATGGAGGAGCCTATTTGGCGAGGTTTAGAGGAAGGGGTAAGTTGGGCTTTCCTAGCTTGAGCCTAAGTAACGAGCTCATTGAGTTGCTCCTCAGACATGTGCTCAACACTGATGGTTGGGATGTTTGTTTTGCTAGAGGATGCCATTGATGATTGTGGAAGGGAGTTGAAGGTTATTGAGAGATTAGAGTTTGGATCGGTGAGCAAAGCGTAAGCTTTTGTGAGAGTTAAGAGAATAAGAGAGAATTCAGAGAGTTGAGAGTTGGCGGTGGAGATTAAGGATGGAAAAGGCTAGGCTTTAATAGGAGGGAAAGGGATCATGGTAAATCTTGGAAAATCTTTTCCCAATTATCCCCTTACCAATTTTTTTTTATCTCTTTCAGCCGAAATCTACTCCAAGTAATTTTCTCTCTCTAGATTACCGACTCTTTTTTCCTTGTTTAACACGCTGTCCGTTCCTCTACAAAACTGTCAACTCACAATGAATGTATTCCTAGCTATTAAGCAACGTTCACATGCTAGCCTTTTTTCCAACATTCCCGAAATTATTCCTTTCACCTATTTCACTGATCTGTTCCTCTAATTTGTTCCCCTGAGTTCATAGTGTCTTGTTCCCCTCTCCAAAAACCAAGAGTGGATGGGAAGGCCGGTTTGGATAGCAATGGGTTCAAACAAATAATTTAACATATCCCAACAAGTAACATGGTAGGAAACAAAGTAAGATTAGGTAATTAAACTCAGTAAAGAGGCAAACAAGAGAAATATCATAGGGATTTTCTATCTGGATCACGACTTAAGGTAGGTTTGACAACCAATTATCATGTCAGCTTGTAATGAAGAATCAAAGATCAAATTGGTTGTATATGAAGTAAAATAAAATGTTATCATGCAATGCTAAGATATTCAAAAATCAATTAAACATGAAGTTGCAACATTCCATAATGTCATGTAACACAAAATACAGAACAAGTCATCACAAATTGAGATTTATCAAATAATAAGCAACCAAGGTGTCGTTCCCTGCTTAAATAAGATCAATTTAGCTAGTCATTGATTTGCCTTATGATCTTTTTAGATTCATAGTGGTTAATTTTGTGAATACAACATTGTGGATCAACAAACAAATCCTTTAACATTGGATTTTTGATAGTCGGCCTTCTGTGACATCTGTATGTGTTGATTTGCTTACTGATTTTGCAAACTTTGGACATGAGCCTTGGTGAGGAGACTAATACTAACTACTCAAGTGGGAAGTAGTGATAGAAACGGAGATGATGAACATCCTTTAAGGCATTGCTAAAGTTCATGTCACAAATCTTACAAGAAAGGGGAAGAAATTGTTTGAGTTGAGGCTTAAGATGGTGTGTTTCTTGAACTTGTGGACATATGAACGTTTGGCTTGCATCTTTAGACATAATCTAGATTCTTGACATTTTATAGTAAGTGTCATCTTTATATATGTGATGAAATTTTATATTAAGTTTCATCAATTAGTGTGAACAATTTTTAAGTCTCATAAAACAAGTGTCATCTAATATAGGTGTTGTCATCTTTATATACGTGACGACAATATATTTTTTATAGAGTTGACGAAATTTCTAATATAGGTGTTGTCATCTTTGTATACGTGATGACACTATATTTTGTATGGACTTGATGAAATTTCTAATATAGGTGGTGACATCTTTATTCAAGCGATAACACTATTTATGTACGCGATGACATTTTTGCAAGTATCATTTATGTATAAATTTAGAGGTTTTTTCGCCAAACCACCCCTTATTTGGCCGATATTGCGTGAAACCACCCCTTATATCGACTTTTATTCAAAACCACCCAAATATCTTCCTCCGTTAACACAAAGCCACCCTTTTGCCTCCTCTGTTAGATTGTCCGTTAGATTGTATGAAAATACCCTTTTGCCCCCATTTTAAAAAAAAATTAAGGATAAAATTGTCTTTTGGCAATCTATACTGGCTTGAGAAATTTACCACGAGATTTTGAAACGATATACACAATCAAGCTCAACTCTGGGGGCAAAAGCAGACGGAGATTCGAGCACCAAGGTTGGGAAGAAGGAGATTCAAGGAGATTAAAGGTCAGATTCTGGGCGATTTGTAGACGATTACGGAGTGCGTGAAGAAGGCATTGTCGAATTCTTAGAAACTTCACAAGTAAGCTTCACAGACGAACAGAAGTTGCGAATTTGGGATTAGGGCTTTGCACAGACATTTGAAATTGGGGATTTTGCTTTGCGACTTCGATGAAGTTGCTTATTGTTATCTGTGTTTCCCTCTTCTGAGAAGCTTAATTGAATTTTTTGCTGTAAATGGAATGTGTATTCATTGCATATTTATGCATAGTTGTAGTTGAATGGTTGTTGGAAGCTTTACATAGTAATTTAATGGTGATGAAGTGTTGACTGATTTTTGTAGCTCTCTGGAAAGGCATATATTATAGAGGTTTCTGCCATATTACATCTGAGTTATAGAATATTATTTGGCTGTGATTTTTGTGAAATAGTGTTGGTGGTCCCATTGTGTATTGAATATGATTTGTCATGGCCACTGTGAGCATCTTTTTGGCTTTTTTTGCTGATAAGTGTGGTTGACTGACAAATGTTGATGTGAGCTTTCTTGCTTTTCTCTTGGTTGCATACCTTTTCTATTTGGCTGTGATTTCTATTGGTATTAGCCTTATTTAATTGCTTCTTGTTGAATTATGTGCATTCCATAATATATGTAACAGATGAGTGTCACCTTGAAGTTTCTGTATGATGGCAAGTTTTATCTGGCTACCAATAGGTCACTGATAGACTCTCATATAAGAGAAATTTAGTGTACTACAAGAAAAATGTTGACCCAAATTTAATTTCTAAGATGGAGTTAGAAACATTTCTAAAGGAGGATGTGGAGGTGACAAATGTGAGTGAGCTTTGGTATTGTTTGTCTGGAAAGACACTGTCACAAGGTTTAAGACAGATTAAGGAGGATAGAGATGTAGTTGAATTTTGTGCTTCTAGAGGAATTGAAAACACATTGGATGTGTATGTTGTTGTTGGAAATGAAGACAGCCCTTTGTCCTTATTAGGTATGTCTAATGTGGCAAGCCTAATTCAGAGAAGCCCATATTTGATACTGCCAAAGCCCATATCTGCAGGCCCATCTCAATTGAAATATGTGCCAAAAATTAAAGCTTCCATAAGTTCCTCCACCAAATCCGTAGGAGTTAAAGCCAGCCCTAGGGTTTCCAACAGAACTACAACACCTTCCACAATCTCTTATAATCTTCATCTTAAGGAAATAGAGGACGTACTTGATGATGATAGTAGTGAAGGTGATTCACATGATTTACTTGGTGAGATAGATGTTGATTCAGATGATGAGAGTGGAGATATCTTGGGTTCTGACACAGATTCTTCAGATGATGAAGAAATAGTGCCTCCTACAGCAGTTTTTGGTGAGTCCTCAGATGATGATGATGCTGAATTTGAGAAGCATGTTGACAAAGATGTCATTGATGAAAACTTGGAGAATGAGGATGGTGATCCAAACATAGAGGATGTGTTTGACATAAGAGTTGAATCTGATGATTACATGAGTTTCAGTGGATCAGATGAATCTAAGAAGGGTTTAAGGTATCTTGAATTCAACCCTTTAGTAGATTTCAAGAATAAAATTTGTTTCAAGGTTGGAATGAGATTTGCATCAAATGAGATATTCAGACAAGCCTTGAAGCAATTTGCAGTAGAATCTGGATTTGACTTCTATTATTTGCACAATGATAAGACAAAGGTCTCTGCTTATTGTATGAACAAGTGTCCTTGTCACCTTCAACACGGGAGGAAACAGTGTAGTTGTAAGGAAAGTTTGTGTGGCTTTAAGGCAACTCCAAGAAGGATGGGTGAAGATGGTAGTTTCCAGCTTAAAAGTTTCAATCCAGAACATCAGTGTGGATGGCAGGATAAGAACACAAAGGTGAGTTCAATGTGGTTAGCTGAGAGATATTTGGAGCATTATAGGGATGATCCATATTGGAGGATCAAGAGCTTCATCCAAACAGTTAGAAGAGAACACAATGTTGACATCTCCTACCCCCAAGCTTGGAGGGCTAGGATGAGGGCTACCTACATGACACAAGGGTATACTCCAGAATAATATGCTAGGGTGAGAGATTATGCAGTTACTATAATAAAGTGGAATGAGGGGAGTTCAGTTTATGTCAAACAAGAGGATCCAGAGAAGCCTCTTTTTCAGAGGATGTATGTGTGTCTCAAGACATGTAAGCAAGGGTTTATTGAAGGATGCAAGCCAATTGTAGGACTTGATGCATGCCATTTGAAAGGGACATACAGTGGTCAGGTGTTTGCTGCAGTTGGACAAGATGGAAATGAAAACATATTTCCAATAGCTTTTGCAGTTACTGAGTTAGAAACTAAGGAAACCTGGTGTTGGTTCTTAGAGTGTTTGCTTCAAGACATTGGAGGTCAGCCATTAACATTCATGTCAGACAGATGCAAGGTAAATTTGACTGTTTGGTTTAAAATATGTTTTCTTATGTTTTCTCATTCTAAATTATATTAAATTCTGCTCTTTTAATGTAGGGTTTGATTGAAGCATTGGATCAAGTTGCTCCTCAAGCTGATGTGAGGTATTGTGTTAGACACATGCATAATAATTTCAAGAAGCAATGGTCTGGCCAGTCATACAAGGATGTTGTATGGGCAGCAGCAAGGGCTGCAACTAAAACTGATTTTGATGATGCCATGGAGTTGATAAAGTCAATGAACCAAGATGCTTATGACTGGCTCATGAAGAAAGATCCCACCAAATGGTCCCTGCATGGATTCAAGTACTACACCAAGTCTGACATGCTCCTAAACAATTGTTGTGAGTCATTCAACAGTTGTATATTAGAGGCTAGGGAGATGCCCATTCTATCTATGTGTGAGTGGATAAGGAGGAAACTGATGAAGATGTTTGTGAGCAAAAGGAATAAGATGAGAGCACACCAGGGCATACTAACTCCTGAGGTAACAAAGAAAATAAATAATAGAAGGGTAGACAGTTTGTGCAAGTGCTTTGGAGATGGAGATAGATATGAGGTGGATTGTGCTGGGAAGACTTATGTAGTGGATCTGAAGGCATGGAGATGTGGGTGTAATGTCTGGAATCTGACTGGAGTGCCATGCACTCATGCAATATGCTGCATTCTGAAGAGAAGGCTCAAGGTTGAGGATTTTGTACATCAGTGCTATACCAAGGAGAAATACTTGAGAGCCTACAGTCTTGATATTTCAGTTATGTCTAGCAAGGATCAATGGGAAAAAACAGGACAACCAGCACTTTTACCACCTAAGTTGGTTATTCAACCTGGAAGACCAAAAAAACATGCCAGAAGAAAGGAACCTGGAGAATGAGAATCTAGCAAAAAGACAAGAATAAGGGCTGGCAAAAACAAATGTGGAAACTGTGGAGAAGAAGGGCATACTAGGAAGTCCTGCAAAAATCCTACTAAGACCACACAAGCACCAAGTCAGCCCAAGAAAGGTGGAAGGCCACCAAGTAAAAAATCATGCCAGTCCAACCTAAGAAGAGGAAATATGTGAGGAAACAGGTATGCTTAAGGAATACATTTTATTTTACAAGGGTAATTTATGTTGTTGTTGTTAACATTTTTTCTTTGCCATGAATAGGTGAGGACAATTGCAACTGTTGAACCACAACTTGATGACAATGTGCACATGGCAATTGCTGAACCACAAGGTGATGACAATGTACAAATTGCAACTGAAGCAAATTTTGATGTGGTGAGTGTCCTTTTCACTTTCTGAATTTATCTGTATTGCACATGAATTTGTAGGAGTATAACTTATGTGTTTTGACATGTTATGGTAGGACTCAATGATTGCCCACAGTATAAATCAAGTTGATGAGATAATTGCCCACAATATAAATCAAGTTGATGAGAATGTGATTGTCACACAAGCTTCACAGGCTTCAAGTGTTGTAAGTTTTCAAGTATTCTTGATATTTTATGCTATTTCAGTCACCACAAATGCCAGAAGTTTTCAAGTGTTCTAACTTGTTTCTGAAATTTGTGCAGGTTAATCCTGCCTCAAATGCCAGAAGAAATGTACCTCTCAATCTCAGGCCTACAAGCTCCAAGAAGTACCCGATCCAAAAAGCAAGGAAATCTGTATCCACAAGGTCTGAAGTGGGCTACTGAACCAGAACAAGCAGTGCTAAGAAGAAATAAGGAAAATCAAGGACCAAGATGCTTTGGATTATGACAAGCAGTGCTAAACCATCTCTCAATCTCAACCTTTTGCCTTTTTTCTCTGTTTTGGATTATGACAGTGTCATATTGGTGTATGAATATGTATGACAGTTTATCTATAGGAGTTTATGTGTTTATGACAGTATGTTTGACAGTTTATGGCTATTAGTGGTTTAGCTGTGTGTGACAGCTTATGACAGGATGTTTTATGTGTGAGAACACATGAATATATATGACAGTTTATGGCTATTGCATCCTTGTTACAGGCTTCAACTTTTGTCATTGAAATGTCCTTGTTATAGGCTGTAACTTCCCTACTGTGCAGGTTTGAAACTTTGTGCAGGTTTTTATGGCTTCTGGTTTGCAACAGACAAGGCAATATAACTCATTACAACAGAGGTTGTAACAGTTTGTGGTTTTTTTCACTGTTTTATGCCTTTTGGTTTGCAACAAACAAGGCAATATAACTCATTACATCATTGAAATGTGTCAAATACTACAATAACATTGTTTAACTAAAGTCTGACATCAGAATAACATTGTTAACCCAAGCTGTTACAACCTCTAGAAAATTATACCATTCATAGACAACATAGCAAATACAAATAACACCACAACAACAATCATCTCCATCCTAGACCTAGCCACAAATTTTACAAAATCTTCTTTTTTGGTCTTCAATGCCTCTTCCAGCTTTGTGCTCTTTCTTTCCAATTCTTTCTTTTGATTGAATAATCTCCTAATTATGCTTGCTGCCCTTGGATCAAATGGATCATCAATCCAGTGAAAAAAACCACAACCTTTTGCTCCATTTGGTGTATAGAATGAGCAGCCTAGAAACCTCCTTCCATAGTTCATCTCAGTATAGGCAGTGAACATCCTTGCCCTTTCCTTACACAGACAAACTATGCCACCATTGTATGAAACAGAAGAATCACAAGACATTTCCTGCAAGATTTATCCATGCTTTGTTATCAAGACAAACTATGCAATAAACACATTTCCTGCAAGATCAATTGTCCAAAAATATTGCTCTGATGCAACCAAAACTCTAAAGCCCCAAAAAATGGATATAGACAAAATATGCCATAAACACAGTTCCTGCAGTATATGCTTCTAATTAGCACACTGATAACTTGTATAATCAAGCATCAAAACTCAAAAGCCCTAAAAATTTGAGAAGTTCATAAGTACCTCGATTGCTTAATTCGTTATGGATTTCCTTCACAATTCACCCAACTGAACATGCACAAACTCCTTATTTCCTTCAATTGAAGCTTTCTTCTTCTATAAACCCTAAAGCCCCAATTTGTGGTTCTCCTTCTTCGAATTCTCCTTCGCCTTCTTCGAATTCTCCTTCGCCTTCTCCCTCTTCGAAATCTCTTTAATTGCCTAACACAAGCCAGAACATCGTGTTTCTTCAGCAGAAATAACCAGCCTCATTATACTTCTGAAAATATCGTTTCAAAATCTCGTGGTAAATTTCTCAAGCCAGCATAGATTGCCAAAGGACAATTTTATCCTTAATTTTTTTTTTAAATGGGGGCAAAAGGGTATTTTCATACAATCTAACGGACAATCTAACAGAGGAGGCAAAAGGATGGCTTTGTGTTAACGGAGGAAGATATTTGGGTGGTTTTAAATAAAAGTCGATATAAGGGGTGGTTCCACGCAATATCGGTCAAATAAGGGATGGTTTGGCGAAAAAACCTCATAAATTTATCATCTTTATATGTATAAAGTGCCACCCATACAAAATACAAAGTGAAATTGATGTGAAGTGTCATCAGGCTAATGACGTATGATGTCACCATCCTTTCATTTGCACAATCTGGTCCACTTATTTTTATAAGGCAAAGAATTATACTAGTATTAAGATCTACTACGTACTTGAAACCGGCCAATAACATTCTTACGGATGAGAATATGAAGTTTTTTGTTTATCATGATTTTCTTCTAGTGAGTTTGAGTGGCTAATGGATGCAATTTTGTCTACCACGTACACACATAGTTGTTCTCACGAAAGAAATGATTAATCTGAACCGTCAAAACATATTTGAGAAAAAACAGGATATCATATATAATGATCTCGATTCCCCAAGTACAGTTTCAGATTCCCTTAATCGAATTGATCACACTTAGATTGTCTCCTTCTCGAATTTCTATTCCCCTTTTTTGGCATGGACCAAGTCATTTCCTTTTGTGAGTGATTTAGTTTGAATTGTCGTATTTTTTCGTATTTTTTCCCATGATGAGAATAGGGTTTGCACGATGATCTTGTAGGATAAAACCAATCGTAGAGTCACCATTTGGTTTTGTAGACCCATCAATGTTTATTTTGATAAAAAAAATTGTTTGGTCTTTTTCTATCATATATTCATATTTCTTGTGACATTTATTGCATTTTGGTCTTTATAATTGTGGGTACAATACAATCTGTAATCTATTTCTTTGTTTTATTCCATTTGTGAGAGATTTTGAGTAAATTTGACCATATCCGTAATTAGACGGGTGCTCATGTTCTTTTGTTGGAAGGTCTATTGATTCCCTTGGTACCATATACTCCGCCATGAAATTACTAATTCACATAATTCAGATTGGTGCGTTTTAGATCTAATCTCGTTAATTATTTTTTCAATTTATCGATTATTTAGGCAAATAGGGGAGTGTAATCTACCATTTTCTTATTAATATGTTGCAGAAGTTGTATTTTATGAGGGAATTTTGTGAGGATATATTAGTCTTCAACTTGATTGTTATAAAAAGTACATTATGAAGTAACGTGTTTTTCTTTTTTTTAATCTAGAATTTGTTTGGAGTCCGTTTTTTATTATTCAACATATCAAAAAAAAACTTTTTTTTAGATAAGTGTCTAATTTTCAAATCCACAATGAATTATAAGATTTAAAGTTTGAATTTTGATAATCAAACTATATTGTCGATTTTTTTTTCTAAAACCAACCATTTTTGCTATGTATCCGTTACTTGTATAAATTAATAATGGGAATCATAATGAATATGATCTTTTCTACAATTTTAGGAGGTAGTATGAGTGAAAGTTCGTTTTCCTTTCATTTTTGTTTTCATCTATGAAATCACAAACACGTTTGTAACATCTATTCCTTGATTGATTGTGAAAGTTTCACAAAGGGGGTTTTGGAAATCCATTCATCCATCCAAATTTTAACTTGTTTTCTTTCTCGGCTTATCAAATTAGACTCTTTTAAATTGTGTATCAGGGATTGGTCAGTGGGCCCCAATTCAATACCATATGAACGATGATATGATGACGGTGACATCACACAGTGGTCGTGGGTGACGCATGCATACGTTAGCACCGTCGTTTTCTCTAAACCACCCCGATCGATGATCCAATCGAGTGTAGAAGATGTGATGAGGTTGTTGATTGATAGACTCGGAAATGGAGCAAAAGATAATGTCGTGGTTGACCCCATAATAGGACCCGGCCACATTTTGTCATGCCTCTTAATTATGAAACTTATAATATGAATCTAACTAATTAGTCATGATAATAGGATTTATATGTGATTGTGGATATACATTAGTCAAAGTGTTTTAATTTGTACGTAGATTTAAGTTACTGGTCACAAATAAATCCAGTAGTTATTGTTTCATGTATTATACTTTGGAGATTTGAATTCGAACGAAATACTTGTGAATGGAAAATTAATGCCTTAAGTAAGTCCCACAATATTATGTTTGGACATATAACGGTTTTGAGCTATTTATCTATCTATATCTATATTTATATCTATAACGGGTGTCGTCCTAAAACGATTGAACAAAAATGGGTGTTATCGTAAAAACGGGTGTTGTCGTAAAACGAGTGGACAAAAATGGATCATTAGATTAGAGATCATGGACGGATGGATTAGATTAGAAAATTGGGTGTATTGTGTGTGTGATGTATGAGATTAGGATAGAAAGCAGTTACAATATACATGTTAATTAACAAAAACTAAAAAAAAGATATGATATTTAGGAGAGAGAAATTGAGATTATCTTATATACCGAGATTGGAGAGAGAAGACGAGAATTTGCATCCCAAATCTTCAGATCACTATGATGATATTCAAAAAATGGAAGAATTGTGATTTTGTTATGATTGCAATCTAACCGATATTCAGAAATCGTTAAGGCATATTCAAACCACTGTAATGATATTCACGAAATGATATATAAGAAACTATTGATGATATCAAGAATCGTTAAGGCATATTCACTCTTTTATATGATATTCATGTGCGTCGTGTTGCATTGATATTCATTATCTTATATAACGAGGTGTTGTTGAATGGATATGCACTTCATTGGTATTGATATTCATTGTTCACTAAGTGATATTCATCATGCTTTTAAATTCTCATATTAGGAACACACTTAGACAAGTTCATGAATATCTCAACATACAGTTTGCATAGCATAAAAAGAAGTGTGCATATCATACACATACAATTGAATATCACATACATCGTATAGAAAATGGTTCTACCGCTCATATCATATTAAAATCAAATATTTTATGTGCACAAGGGAATGATTCAATAGCATAGCTAATAGTACGGGCAAACGTAAGACCGCATCTAAAAGTATGAGCAAACGTAAGACCACATCTAACGGTTGGTCTTATCCCTTTAACAATCAGCCATGAGCTTCTGGTGTCTATTCACTGGTCGAGTGGTTGTAATATGTGGAGACCCATCTCTAACTTCAGTGCTCTCAATAGCTTGTAGAGATTTAGTGTTCGCAGGCTCAGTTACGTTATCAACTTTAGTGTGTTGAACAACTTGTGGGGATTCATCATCCGACCTTCTTGTAGGCAAACCTTATTATAAGAAACTAAGAGCATGAAACCTAAACATGAATAACAATACTCCCGAACATGAATATCATAGAAAAGAGTGAATGAGTATCAATGCATAAGTCATTAAAAACTCAATATTTATTTTGCATATCAACACATGAAGCGTGAATATCATACTCATACAGTTGCATATATATCACATATATGACTATATTTTACATATCAACACATGAAGCGTGAATATCAAACCCATACAAATGAATATCACATACACAAATCTATACACATATCAAAACATACAAATGAATATCATACTCGTATCAAAACTGGAATTGTGACTCTCAAATCCGTAAACGAAAATCAATCAATTAGTATAAACTCATTATTTATTTTGCATATCAATACAAGAAGTGTGAATATCACATCATAAAATTTGATTATCAACTACTCAGGGCATGAAACCCAAATTCAACATGAATTTCAAAAGAAGTTGTATGAATATCACATTAAAGAATTTGAATATCAATTGCAAATAGTACAAAGAATACAAACAAAACACCAAAAGTTATCCAACATGAAGTTATGTCAAAACAAAAAAAAATCTATGGCGAATATCAGTGCAACAAATACCAACATCGATCAGTGCACACGAAAACAAACAATAAAGTTATGTTAAAGCAAGCAAATATTAGTGCACAATCCACAAAAATCAAAATAAAATGAACTTTGCATACCTTTAGGGCTCGTTTGGTATGATCCAAGAATCGGGTTGAAATCGGAATCGAAATCAGGAATGACTCATTCTCATTCATGTAGCTTGTCGTTTGATATGTTGTCGGAATGAGTCAGTCTTGGACATATTCTTTATTTATTAAAAATAATTAATATTATTCAATAAACATAATTAATATTATTCAATGAAAATAATTAATATTATTTAATTAATATAATTAATATCATTTAATAAAAATAATTAATATTATTTAATAAAATTAATATTATTTATAAAATTAATATTATTAAATAAAAATAATTAATATTATTTAATAAAAATAATTAATATCATTTAATAAAAATAATTAGTATTATTTAATAAAAATAATTAATAAAATTTAATAAAAATGATTAATATTATCTAATAAAAATAATTAATATTATTAATTATTTAATAAAATATAATATTATTTAATATAAAATAATATTATTTAATTGTTTAATAAAATAATTAATATTATTTAATATAATATATCATATAATATAAATGATATAATATATATGAGATAAGCGGTCGGTCAAGCTCGGATACGAGTTCGGGTTGTGTTTCGGGTCGATCGCATTTTATATATCTGGTTGGAATGGATGATACCTCACATTTTTGATGGAATCAAATGCTTCATGAAGCTTGGAACCATCCATTCCATGGAATGAAATCCATTCCATGGAATGAAATCCATTTCATTCTTATCTTTACCAAACATAATGTTGGAAATAAGTCATTTTCAATCTCATTCCTGATTCCAAGGAATGGGAACCAAACGCGCCCTTATTTTGATTTAACGACTGTGAAATATAGATCTTGAATCTTGAGGATGCATATTAATGGCGAATTTTTGAATCAGTTGGCGAATTAGATCAAGGATCCTAAACCCTAAAATCAAGAAACCATAATTAAAAATCAAAAATTTAAAATACAATCGAATTTAAACCAAAAAATAAACATCAAAAACCTAAAATTTAATGGCAAAAATCCGAGTTTGAAGATGAATAATTGTTCTAGGAAGATGACGAACCTACACAAATGTTGAAGATTGTCGATGAATACGATTCAAGGGAGACAACTTCGGGGAGAATACAACTTCAAGCTTCACAGTGAACATCAATGGAGGTTGAGGGTGATTTTGGGAGGAGAGAAGGCAACGTATTTTTTTCAGAGAGAAGGTTGCGTTTTTCTAGGGAGAAAAAATCACTTATGTGATTTTGGGGGAAAGTAAATCCCACTAAATCGGGAATGTGATTTAATCAAATGGATTTGTTTTATTTTAATTTGTTTGCACCCCTAATGATTCAATATGGTCTAAAGATGATTTCTAATTCAACGCTCTATATTAGTACACTCGTTTTACCGTAATTCCCCGTTTCATTAGAGCCTAAATCTATCTATCTATATATCTATATACATATACTAGAGTCATACTTCTCTTTCTTACGTGTTGACCTGTGAGATATGACACGTAGCCAATTTTGAATATTCTATTACCAATTTACTCGTTTTTTTTTACAATTTTCATTAACTGTTACCTATATCAATCTTCTTAAATACCAAATATAACTTATCATATGTATCACGAAAATATATTTACTACAATATGATACACAAATAAGGAAATAAGTATCTTCTACCACACATATAATAGAAAAAATTATGATAAATAATAAAAGAAAGAAGTATTTTCAATAATACATAATTATACGTACACCTAAAATTTAATATAATGTGTATATTACATCTTATGATATTTAATATAAAAAATACAGCCATTTCATAGCCATGCTTAATTAAATAATTAATTATACGCCTAGAATGTAACTCATAATACTTGATTTTATATATATGTGGTTTGGACCATAATACGTGGTCTAAATATATATATATTCTATATTTGTCCAAACTCTTATAATGTATTCATGCTAGTCAATAATAGATTATATAATAAAAATGTATTTATGTTAGTCAATAATAGATTATATAATAAAAATGAGTTACCGTTAAATATATATAGTCTATATTTACCCAAACTCGTGGGCACGAGGCATTTGCTAGTTCAAACTAAAGACAAAAAAAATCTTGATGACTTATCTAATTTGCAATAAATAATTTCCATCAAAAAACAATTTGCAATAAATAATTTTACATAAAAACAATATCAATCTTATTTTATTTTTTTGGATGCAAAAGGCTAAACTTGTATTACATATTGCCGAAAGGCAAATTGTTGTCACAAAGACAGGCAGATGAGTTACATAAGAGTAGAAAACCATCGCCCCATAAGGCAAAGTTAAACCATGCTGAGCTAAAGCATGTGAAAAGCAGAAACAAGACCTGGAAATGAACTTTATAGAAGTAAGTGCTAGCAAAAGAATGTCCAGAAAAACACCCCTTGAAGCTAATAGATCAGTGGTTGTGCTAGCTTTTAAAGATTTACTCACTACCACAATCAGTGATCCATTAAACAGAGAAGGAGAGTGCAAACCCAGCCTTACAAACATAAAAAGAGCAAGCATCAAAAGGAAAACACCAGAAAACAAAAAACTTAGAACACAAAAGGCTAGCAAACGAAGGCCAAATGAAACAACCCTTGAATCTAATAAATCTATGATTGTGTTAGGTGTTAAGGATTTACTCTCTATCACACCCAAAAATCCATTAGACAAAACAAGAGAAGTCAAATCCATCCTTGTACTCTGAGAATCGGTTAGCAACGAAAGGCAAAGCAAACAACTATACAGACTCGAAATCAACCTAAAGAAAAACAACAACTCCTCAATCAGGATCGAGAAGGAAGGACAGAGCTCCAAATCAAATCGAGAGTGAAGAGGTACAACCAAAGCGTGAAGATGGACCAGGGAAAATCGAGAGTGAAGATGCCACGAAGATGACTCCCAAATCCGGAAGAATCCGGCAGGGGAAGAAGAGGATAGCGGTGGCCAGAATTGGTGGACCTCTTGCATCGGCGAGTGGAGAGGTAGACAGCGAGCGGAGAGGGGCGGAAGCAAAGCAGACTGCGGTAAGGTAGACAGCGAGCGAAGAAGGGCGGAAGCAAGCAGACGGCGGTAGAGAAGCTGACAAGCAGTTAGAGGAACCCTCATGAAGAAGAAAGGAGAGTTTCCCTCATGAAGAGGGTAACCCTACAGCCTACTTACTAAAATGGAACAAGTTATATATCAATCTTATTAAGTCATCACACAATATTTATAAAAAATGCTAGTATTTTTCTTCGATCTTTCATTTTGTTTGAATATCTTTTCTTAGAGATATGTAGCATATCTGTTATACTACTCCTTCGATCTGCATGCACACCAGTGATAGAAAATCAAATATTTTTCTCCTGATAAGAAGAGTAATTATACAGTGACATACTAAAATACTTAGTAGTTAGCTGAGCAACCGACATGAGAAGAAAAAAAAATAAGAATATCATATCAACGGATAGAAAATCAAATATTTGTAGTTTAAATATCTCACTTGATATTGATAGTTTATGTTTTAATCAACCCAAAAAAGAGAAGAGTAATAAAATTGGAGCGAAGATAAGTATTTTATTATGAATTAGTAGTTAAGAATCAATAAATAATAATATATTTTTAATAGAAAAAGAATTGTTTCGTCAATTTTTTAATCTTGGTTAACCAATTAACCGTACCGAAATATTGGTTAATCGATGACCGATTAACCGGATATTACGGTACGGTTATGGTATTAAAAATTAAGTAACCGAAATATCGGTTAACTGCACTCCGGTTAACCAAAACACGGTTAACCGCCCACGCCCACCCCTAGTTATAAGGAATTACATGACTACGAGTCTACGACCTCATTAAGAACAACTCAATTTTTTGTTTTCTTTTATTTTTTAAAAGATTATTTTATGTTGTTCAAGTCATAATTTTACTATAACTAGTATAATTCCCGTGCCAAGTACGGGTTTTTATGTCCTATATATTGAATCAAAAATATTAATAATTATTACCAATAGATCTAGATGATATTGATATTAAAATCAATTTCGGATTAGTAATTTCGTATCTCAATCATCCATATAATTAAGAAATTTTGGATTTGTATATAATTAGAAAATTTGGGATTTGTATAAAATTAGGAAATTTGGGATTTGTATATAATTAGAAAATTTGGGATTTGTATATAATTAGGAAATTTTGGATTTGTAATCTTTGTGATTAACTTGTAATTTTTGTGCTTGAAATGTATTTAAATTAGGAAAAAAATGAGTGAAAAGTTTACGACAATAATCTTTAATTTATAATTAGATTTATTTGAAGAAATTGAAAAAATCAGAAAATAACATGTTGCGGTTTGAATGAGGGAGTGTCATGTGGCGGTTTTAATGAGGGGTGTCATGTGGTATAATTAGGTTCTAGTTTAGTAAATATATAGTATATTAAGAAATTTTGGATTTGTATATAATTAGGAAATTTTGGATTTGTAATCTTTGTGATTAACTTGTAATCTTTGTGCTTGATTTGTATTTAAATTAGGAAAAAATGAGTGATAAGTTTGGGATAATCTTTGATTTATAATTAGATTTATTTAAAAAAAATTGAAATTGACATAAAATGACATTTTGCGGTTTTAATGGTGGAGTGCCATGTGGCGGTTTTACTGAGGGAGTATCATGTGATGTAATTAGATTCTAGTTTAGTAGATATATAGTAGATTGTCTCAAATATGTAGATTACTTAAAAATATCATAACTGGATAACAAATACTCGATCAAGAATATCAATAAATAAAAGTAATTGTTACTTTGTTTAGAGAATTGTATATCACCATATCCAAGCCTAGTGATCCAACTACTTTGTTTAGAGAATATCAAAACAATAAAATTAATTGTTACGATTTAGTCCACCTCTTTATCAAGAATCTAATTTTATTTTGAAAGTAAATAAGCTGAAAGCAAACTTGAACAAATTCTTATTTATAAATAAAATGAAAATCACATAGAGTCACAATATTTTGATAATATAACTAATATATATTAATCAAGTTTTAAGATTATTTGTAAGAAGAAATTTATCTATTACCCCCAAATTAAATCATTAAATTATATATGAAATAGATAATTTTTTATATGAAAAGACTAAATGCTAAAACTTAGAATCTGAGTCATGTCCAACAATATGAAGAATTGAATATGGTGACGATACGTAGGCGAACTGAATGTGGAGATGTCAATTTTAAGATTATTATATATGTTTCATTTACGAAAAACGACTTATAATTTATATACATATCAGGCTTGCCTTGACACCAATTTTAAACATACATATAACTTTACTAATTCTAAACTACAATCAACGTGTATGTATATATATATGCGAATGTTAATTGTATGTGCTTATATTGATATTAATACAAAGTTATAACAACCTCTTAAATATGAATACTTGTTTTAATGTGTATCGTCACCTTATTTATGTTAATCTTGTAAATTGTAATGGTTCATTTAAATATTTTGGATTTGCAAACAAAAAAAGATTTGATATCTAGATATTGATGTATAACTAATAAGATTTTTAAGAAATGGGTTGATACAATTTAATCGGGTTTGTATGTTTAATAAAATGGGTTGATACAATTTAAAAAATTCATAATTAATAATTAATTATTTTATTATATGTTTGTTAGGGGTTGTTAAGATAATTTATTTAGATATTTGGTAATAAATTAAAATTAAGTTAGCTAAATTATAGAAGCATAAAAGATTAAAAAAAGAAAAGTTATCATAAAGTGACACGTAAGATTTGTGGGCTAGAATCGTTCTAAGAGCTCAAAAGGGGAGAACTTTAATATATAGTAATAGATAGATAGATACTAGCTTAGTTCCAGTGTCTTGCGCGAGACTCAAACGAAATTTACATTGAATTTTCTAAATCTTCACAATATATTTATTTACATTTTTTATAAAATTAGATGAAGAGGTTATATAATAAATAAAAAAATATTTATTTAGTGACAACGTGGATGAAATTATAACAGAAATATGATAATATAAAGAATTGTCTATAAATAATCAAATGACAAAAATCAATATATAAGTTTGTACGTAATCTTGAAATCAAGTCCTACACCTATAAAGATATGAATTAAAAAAAACTTAAATCGAAAGTGACTAATTAAATATAAAAATCAAATAAGAATATTAGAAAGTTACCTCGAGATAACTACAAATTATGAAAACTTTACTTTGAAGCATAATATCTTTTTTTAGTCTTACTACATGTTAAGTTTTCAACCTTTTATTTCTAGTGATAATGTCGGTAAAATAATGTTATAAATTAAAATCACATTATTTCATTGAGGTATTTAGCTACTTTCCATCAGAAAAATGTTCTTCAATACCTCATTTTTTTCTTTCATGCATGAATTACATTGTAAATAACATTTTCAAAAAATGACATTAGAAATATACAAATAAAAGAGAGATTTGATCACAACATTTTACCAATTTTTTAAATTAAATTTAGCACCAAATTTCACGATGTTACTCTTACTTATCTTCGATATAATTTACTGTTGGTGGCAAGTAAATTCTGGCTAATTCTTGTATCCTTTTAAAAATAAGCTTAATAATCATAAAAAAGAAAAATCTTTATCTAATTTTTTAATGAAAATACAAACTTGCTCTATCAGCTATAGGGCTACAGCATGAAAAAGATTACAACTTTACTATTTATATAATATATCTAAAATAATATATATATATGTAGAAAGTGAAATTTATACTATCTTAAAATTTAAAAAACATATCACTAATATTTATATTATATCTATATAATAATTTATGCTAAAAATAAAAATAAAATTACTAATTTATTGAAAAGATCGCAAACATAATACTTATATTATACTTATTCAGTAATTTATATATTAAGAAGGAAATCAAGATTCTCTAAAAGATTATACATAAAAATATTAAAAATTAATAATGTAATGCGACGTGAAATAGACATGTGACAATTAGTAACTCTTATGTTATATAGTAGATTTTTTTTTTTTTTGGTAGAAGGAGAGACGTCACTCTCACGAAACTAAATTGCAAGGCTACTCAGCCGTCAGGCAGGTGTAGTAAACCCCTAACATCGTCCAAAATACAACAAGACACCCTATCGGGCGGAACAACAATAACATGACAACCAATGGGGAAATCAAAAGCAAGTGAAGCCAACCGATCGGCGACCGAGTTAGCTTCCCTAAAAATATGACGGAATTGAACTTCCCAGCTCCTACTGAAAAAGCCTTGCACCATGAAGACGAGGGTAGCTAAGGGGTGAGCACGATCCATAGGTTTGTGAAGTAACAGACTCGTCACTTGCGAATCTGTTTCAAGACAAACTCTTCTGTAACCCCTGTCCCACGCGAACCTGAGCCCTGAGACAATGCCCCAAAGTTCCGCCATTGGGACTGAACAACTGCCAATATTGTGCACGAATCCCCCGAGCCATTCCCCATGTGCGTCTCTGCAAACACCTGCAGCAGTAGTATGACCCTCCTTGACCACTCCATCCGTATTAAGTTTAAACCACCCGTCCGGTGGAGCTGTCCATTTAACATGTCTCTCCCTCCTAATACAATCCATGCGCATAAGTTCCTTGCCTTTAGCCTCCTTGTAGTTCTTGGCTACATCAGCAATGAAGTCTGCTTTGTCCCCCTGGAATTCTTCCTTCCTAAACACCCAATTATTTTGCCATTTCCATATATTCCACAAGGCCGTAGCAAAAATTCTGGGCCAATGCACTTCCCCATTCTTCTGCCCCTAAAAGCCCACGTTTTGCCGGAACTGTTGGAAAATAACAGAGGAAGAAGACAGATTTTGTAGAGGAGAACAAAGTTCAGAAGAAGGGAATTCAATATATTGCATATCTGAAATGATGACCAAAACAAGGCTTAAATAAACTAAGAAATAACCTGAACATAAACTCCACTAACCACACTAACATCATGCCTAAGATAGTGGATTAAATCAACAACAAACTTAAACAAATAACATGCTAAATAATAGGAACTGCATTTGACTAATTCCGGATGAAGACTTGCACAGCTGTAGATTCTGAAGACTTGCACAACTGGAGGCTTGAATCACATTTCAACACCTCCCCTTGATTCAAACTCACGCATTCCAATCTTTTCCATGAAGAACTGATGTTTTGCTTGACTCAATGCCTTGGTGAACAAATCTGCATCTTGATCATTTGTTCCACAGAACTTCAGAATAATCTTCTCTTCGGACACCAATTTCCTGATGAAATGATGTTGCACATCAATGTGCTTTGTTCTGGCATGGAAGGTTGGATTCTTCGTCATTGCAGTTGTTGATTTGTTGTCACACTACACCTCTGTAGCTTCTTCTTGTGCACCACACAAATCTTTCAACAGTTTCCTTAGCCAAAGTGCTTGTCTTGCAGCTGGCCCTGCTGCAACATACTCTGCCTCAGAAGAAGACAATGCCACTGTGTCTTGCTTCTTTGAACTCCATGTGATAGCACCTGAGCCAAGACTAAATAATGAGCCAGAAGTACTCTTCCTGTCATCAATGCACCCTGCCCAATCACTGTCAGTGTGACCTCTTAATCTGGAATCATCAATGCTTTCATACCAGATTCCTTGATTGATTGTTCCTGCCACATATTTGAGTATCCTCTTTGCAACTCCAAGATGTTGCTTGGTTGGACTTTGCATATACCTCGACACCACACTCACACAATAGACAATGTCAGGCCTTGTGTGTGTGAGATAGTTCAAGCCTCCCACTAAGCTTCTAAACACCTTCTCTTCAGCCTTCTCTATGCCATCATTTCTCTGCAGTTTCTCATTAGTGTTCATTGGAGTGATTGTTGTATCACACTTCTCCATATGAAACTTCTTCAGCAGATCCTTTGCATACTTCCTCTGACACACAAAGATTCCACTCTTTCTTTGCTTCACTTCCAGACCAAGGAAATACTGCAGAATTCCCAAGTCTGTCATCTCAAACTCCTTCATCATTGAGAGCTTGAATTCATCTAGCAATTTCTAGGAGGAGCTAAAGTAGATAATGTCATCAACATAAAGACATACTACAATAAACTCTTGCATACCTTGCCTCTTGATGTATAGAGTTGGCTCATTCTCACTTCTTTCAAACTCATTCTGAAGAAAGAATGCATCAATCTTGATGTACCAAGCTCGTAGAGCTTGCTTTAAGCCATAGAGAGCCTTTTGCAGCCTGTACACTTTGCTCTCTTCTCCATTCTTGACAAAATCTTGAGGTTGCTCAACAAACACTTCTTCCTGCAGTTCTCCATTGAGAAATGATGACTTCACATCAAGCTAGAACACTGGCAGCTTCTGTTGTGCAGCCAAAGCAAGAACAACTCTCACTGTTTCAAACCTTGTAACTAGTGAGAATGTCTCTTCATAATCAATTCCCTCTTGTTGAGCATAACCTTTAGTGATAAGCACTACTTTATAGGGCTTAAGTAAGAGTCATTAGAGGGTTTATTGGTGCCATTCGGATAGATTTAGACACATTCATGTGTATGGCGTTTGGGGGCAAAGTTTGGTGTTTTTGGAGGTGTTTGAGCTATTTTGGAGATCATAGGAGATCATAGGAAGCCACAAGGAGAAGACGCCAAGGAAGTGAAGAGAAGAGTAGAAGAACAGTGGGCTGAATTTAAATGGTTCGTTCTCTCTACTCAGATGTCCAAATGGAGTGATTCCAATTCGAGGAGTTAGATCTTGCAGTCTACTACAAGTCCTCAAAATATGAGCGCAATCCGAGTTGGGAATCAAAAGTTATGGCATTTTTACTGAAGTGTCACAGAAGCTGAAGTACTGGAATCCCACCGCACCCAGCGGTGGGCACTGCCGCACCCGCGGCGAGGTCGTCAGAGAACTGGAGTTTCTGTTAAATGGCCGCACCCGGCGGTGGAGCCACCGCACCCGCGGTGGAGACGCGCTGAAAGTCTTTTACGAGTTTTCTTATGCCCGTTTTATTTTATTTCCGAAACTTTATTTCCAAGTTTGTTATTTTTCTTTTCTTTATTTCTGAATTATTATTTTAGTATTTAAGTTAGGTTTAAGACTTTTTAGAGAGGATCCAATTCTCAAAACCTAGTTGCCACAGAGAAAATAGTTAGACCTAGTTTCATTCATCGTTGTTTTTCCCTTTTGCTCAGGCAGACAATTGAAGCCTTTGGATTGATTGGATTGTGAGGTTATTCCTTTACTCTTTCTATGATTGTATTAATTTTCTCTCGTGCTTAATCTCATTGATCATATATCGATTCCCCTTGATTTGTTGATTAGGAAATCAATTAGATTGTTAATAGTAGTTCCCTCTAGTCTGACAACCTAGAGAAATTAGTATTATGCTATTGGTTCCCCTTTTCCATACAACCTGTTGAGATTATTATTGATCATACTACTAAGGATTAGAGGATACTGGTTGAGAATCTAAATCCTTTAGTTTGTGTAGAGAATTAATTGCATGCAATTGTATGACTGGTTGCTACACTTGCATGTACCTATCTATTCCTGAACTTCCTGCTGCTATTGAATTAAATCGTGAAGGCTAGTAGGGATTTGTTTAATAGTTAGGGTTATCAAGACTGGTTGGACTGGTAACTAATTTAGAACAAGGATTAGGACTTTCATGAGTATTGAGGACTAGGAATAATCAATGATCGATCTATCAATCTGAAGTGTGGATATTTGTTTGGCTGAGTTATTTTTCCAATTTAATTTCAAGTCTTTGTTTTTATTTATTTTGGTTTTAATCAGCAAACCCCCTTGGTTACTTGTTGGTATACAATTACATCATTGGAATAGTATTTGATTCTCTGTGGGATTCGACCCTTACTTACCAGACTACATTAGTTAGGTTTGTTTAGGATTATTTTGTATAGGTGTCACGACAACGCCTATCAAATTGGCGCCGTTGTCGGGGAGTCAATTTTACTATTCTAATTGTGTGTTTGTTTACCAACTGTTGTGTGGACCTATCTTACGGTCCACACCTGTGTTACTAATTGGTTTCATTGAGATCTCAATCCAGACAGATGACAGCATTTGATTTTTACTATCAGCAGCAAGGCTGGCCCCATTACTATCCTGAACCTCAAGAGATGAGCCAAAGTTCATATACGTCAATGGAGGAGGGCTTCAAGTCACTTGTGCAGAGCATGATGACTATTTATCAGGCGACAAACTCCAACATCCAACATCCAACTTCTAACAACTCAAGTTGGAAGTTTGGCAACTCAGCTTGGAAGGTTGGCTCAAGTTGTGGCAAATATGAAGGAGGATTTTGAAAAGCCACCACCCCAACCAACCCTAGTGGCTAATGTGAGTGGCATATCACAACTCAAAGGAGAAAAGACAGAGGAGAAAGTCGAGAACCAGCGTCCGCAAGTTTGGACAAAATTTTGCGGATCAGTTCTTGGAGTATACCCTTTGGAAGCGATTCCTGTTGATTACACTCCTCCACCTCGTGATCCTAGGAAGCCACCTCCTCACCTTCCTAAGATGCTAAAAGTGAAGAAGAAGCCGGTGCTTAATATGGAGCCGCGCAGCTCCATAGGTGAGCATGAGGTAAATCTCCCTTTACTTGATCTGATGCATGTTGTGCCTAAATTTGCTAAATACATGAAATGCTTATGCTGGCCTAGGAAGAGGAAGAAATTGACAGGAGTAATTAATTTGAATGAACATGTGTCTGCTGCATTCGGAAGACATTTGCCTGAAAAGTGTAGTGATCCTGACATGTTTCGTATTCCTTGTGATATAGGTTACTCCAGGTTTGATCATTGCATGTTAGACTTGGGCTCATCTATTAATGTGTTACCCTACTCTGTGTATAAATTGCTAGATCTTGGACCTTTGCTTGAAACTGATTTAGTTATTCAATTTGTGAATGGATCCAAAGTTTTTCTGAAAGGAATAGTTGAGGATGTTCTTGTAAAGGTTAATAAGATGATTTTTCCTGTGGATTTTGTGGTGTTAGACATTGGTTATGATATGCATGTGCCCCCTATACTATTAGGTAGGCCTTTTCTTAAGACTGCTAACATCCGAATCATTATGAGTAGAGGTATTGTGTATGTGAAGTATGGGGGTGATAGGGTGACATTTAAGATATTTGATCATAAGAAACACCCTCCTGATAATAAGTCTGCGCTGTGTTCTGGATTGAGTGATATCACATGATCATAGTAGCACAATGTCAAGCCATGACAATAACTAAGGCGCTATCCGGGAGGCAACCCGAGGTATGCTTTTCTTTTCTTGTTTTTCTTTCCTTATTTTTGCATTTGTTTTGGTGTGTTTTTGTTCTTGTTTTTGTTTCCGACTAACCTGCATGGAGGAGACCCCATGCCTATTGAAGAAAGTGTTTACCACCATTGCAAGTCTTTCCTTCCCTGCACTAAGTCACCCCCCGAAAAAACCATAAACGGGGAGCCAAAAAAAAAAAAAAAAAAAAAAAAAAAAATCCAAAAAAACCTTAAACGGAATAAAAAAAAAATCGAAAAGAAAAAAAAAAAAGTTTTACCGAAGGCCAGCTGTCCAGAATTTCCCATGGAGAAGGTGCGCATCATGTTGTCAAGGAGGATACATTGCCTTACACTTGATTTGGCAACGATGATGGCCCTACAATTGACAGTTGAGGAGGAGGAACACTAGAACCCACACCATGATTACATCTGGGCTCCACCATGTGTTCCTAGACGGCCGTGCAATCCTAATATCATTGTTTTACCACTACTCACCAAAGTGGTTCCCTTTTGATTGCACGGTAGGAGAAGATTATAGAGTTGATGAAGACACCCGCCCAACACCAGAGACCTAGGCATTTATTGGGAAGACCGACAACGACACCTACAGTGTCCAAGCAACTTGGCGACGTTTGTGAGTTATTTTTTGCTTTTCCCTGTACTTCTATTCTTTTGTCTTTCATTACATTGAGGACAATGCAATGTTTAAGCATGGGGGAGAGTTCTATACTTGCTACGTTGTTGAGGAAAAAAAAGATTGAAAAAGCCAAAAATTGAAAAAAGGCATACATAGAAATCCTGGGATAGGTCGAAAACCCGAAAGGGCGGCCTAGGCAAAAAGCAGGTGGCTTGGACCAGCATTAGGCTGGGGTAATATGAGGTCAAGAGTGACGTGAGCTTATGTGAGTACATCTATTGTAAAATGATATGAGTGGCTTGGTGAAAACCCGAAAGGGCGCCTTGGCAAAATGAGTGAAAAGAAGAAGAGTGATTTTTAGGAATCCTCATTTTACTTGGCGAGGCGTCATAAGAAGAGGAGTCAAAGAAGGATTGTCGGGTAGGTCACTCTGGGAGGCATAAGGAGCAATAGATGGAGGCTAGGATTAGAGGTTACTCACACTATTGGATGTCCGGATTAAGCTTGGGGGAAGGACTCTGCTTGCCCCTTAAGCTTGTTGAGTATGAATGTGTTGTAGATGAGATTGGTGCCAGGAGCTTTGGCATGGGTTAGGTGACTCTTAGTTGGAGGATATGCTTCCTGAGACCTTGGGTGCTGCATTGGAGGAGTAGACTCTTTATTAGTTTACTCGAGGACGAGCAAAGGTCTAAGCATGGGGGAGTTTGATAAGCACTACTTTGTAGGGCTTAAGTAAGAGTCATTAGAGGGTTTATTGGTGCCATTCGGGTAGATTTAGACACATTCATGTGTATGGCGTTTGGGGGCAAAGTTTGGTGTTTTTGGAGGTGTTTGAGCTATTTTGGAGATCATAGGAAGCCACAAGGAGAAGACGCCAAGGAAGTGAAGAGAAGAGTAGAAGAACAGTGGGCTGAATTTAAATGGTTCGTTCTCTCTACTCAGATGTCCAAATGGAGTGATTCCAATTCGAGGAGTTAGATCTTGAAGTCTACTACAAGTCCTCAAAATATGAGCGCAATCCGAGTTGGGAATCAAAAGTTATGGCATTTTTACTGAAGTGTCGCAGAAGCTGAAGTACTGGAATCCCACCGCACCCAGCGGTGGGCACTGCCGCACCCGCGGCGAGGTCGTCAGAGAACTGGAGTTTCTGTTAAATGGCCGCACCCGGCGGTGGAGCCACCGCACCCGCGGTGGAGACGCGCTGAAAGTCTTTTACGAGTTTTCTTATGCCTGTTTTATTTTATTTCCGAAACTTTATTTCCAAGTTTGTTATTTTTCTTTTCTTTATTTCTGAATTATTACTTTAGTATTTAAGTTAGGTTTAAGACTTTTTAGAGAGGATCCAATTCTCAAAACCTAGTTGCCACAGAGAAAATAGTTAGACCTAGTTTCATTCATTGTTGTTTTTCCCTTTTGCTCAGGCAGACAATTGAAGCCTTTGGATTGATTGGATTGTGAGGTTATTCCTTTACTCTTTCTATGATTGTATTAATTTTCTCTCGTGCTTAATCTCATTGATCATATATCGATTCCCCTTGATTTGTTGATTAGGAAATCAATTACATTGTTAATAATAGTTCCCTCTAGTCTGACAACCTAGAGAAATTAGTATTATGCTATTGGTTTCCCTTTTCCATACAACCTGTTGAGATTGTTATTGATCATACTACTAAGGATTAGAGGATACTGGTTGAGAATCTAAATCCCTTAGTTTGTGTAGAGAATTAATTGCATGCAATTGTATGACTGGTTGCTACACTTGCATGTACCTATCTATTCCTGAACTTCTTGCTGCTATTGAATTAAATCGTGAAGGTTAGTAGGGATTTGTTTAATAGTTAGGGTTATCAAGACTGGTTGGACTGGTAACTAATTCAGAACAAGGATTAGGACTTTCATGAGTATTGAGGACTAGGAATAATCAATGATCGATCTATCAATCTAAAGTGTGGATATTTGTTTGGCTGAGTTATTTTTCCAATTTAATTTCAAGTCTTTGTTTTTATTTATTTTGGTTTTAATCAGCAAACCCCCTTGGTTACTTGTTGGTATACAATTACATCATTGGAATAGTATTTGATTCTCTGTGGGATTCGACCCTTACTTACCAGACTACATTAGTTAGGTTTGTTTAGGATTATTTTGTATAGGTGTCACGACAACGCCTATCATTTAGCCACAAGCCTTGCCTTATGCTTCTGAATGCTCCCATCAATGTTGTACTTGGTCCTGAAAACCCACTTCAAGCCAATCACATTCTTCTCTTCAAGAAGATCCACCAACTCCCAAGTCTTATTCTTCAAAATAGACTTCATTTCTTCCTCCATTGCAGCTTGCCACTCAACCTCATTTACCGCCTCATCAAATTTTGTTGGTTCTGTAGCAATCAAAGCAAAATTACAGCTTTCATAGATTTCTGCTAAGGATCTTAACCTTATTGGTGAAGAACCAGAACCACTTGATGAACTCAGGGAAGAAGAGATGTGGTTGCTTGATGGTGTGCTTGGTGAGGCCTGTTAATGATCTGGTGAAGCCTGATTAAGATTTGGTGAAGCCTGATTAAGATTTGGTGAAGCCTGATCATTATCTGTCATGGGTGGCTCCTCCACTGAACTATCAAAGGTGATAGTTTTCAGATTGCTCTCACCAATCTCTGCTTGCTTCCAGCTCCATTCTGCATCCTCATTAAACACTACATTTCTGCTGATAATGATCTTGCCACTAAGAGGATTATATAGCCTATATGCTTTAAATTGAGATGCATAGCCAATGAACACACATTTCACAAATTTATCATCAAGCTTGGCTCTTAAAGTAACTAAAGCATATGCTATACAACCAAAAACTCTTAAGTGACTTACATATGGCTTCTTTCGGATCCAAGCTTCGAATGGAGTCTTGTTCATGACAACCTTTGTTGGAGAGATGTTGAGGATGTACACAGCTGTAGCCACTGCCTCACACCAAAATTCATTTGGCATTCCTTTGGCTTTCAACATGCTTCTTGACATCTCTACCACAGTTCTGTTCTTCCTCTCTGCTACACCATTTTGCTCTGGTGTGTAAGGTGCTGTCAACTCCCTTCTTATGCCTTGCTCTTCACAAAATGTTGTGAATTCATGTGATAAGAATTCTCCTCCTCGATCTGTCCTCAAAGCCTTCACAGACTTGCCATTATGCTTTTCCACTAGGGCCTTGAACTTCTTGGAGTTCTCAAATGCTTCTGACTTTGCCTTCAGAAAGTATACCCATCTCATCCTACTGTAATCATCTGTGATTAGCAAGAAGTACTTGCTTCCATCGAGTGATTCAGTCTGCATTGGCCCACATAAATCTGCATGTAATTGTAATACATTGCACCTTAATTGGGCCGGCCCATCACAGGGCTGCAGCCCATACACCCCAACCCTTCACTGGCCCATAATTATATGGCACAAAGTAGGTTGTTGGTGCGTCTCGAACACGAGACCTCACCCTTTAACAAGCCTCCGAAGAGCAACTTGTCACCGCTTGTGCTGCAGCACAAGTGGTGACAAGTTGCTCTTCGGAGGCTTGTTAAAGGGTGAGGTCTCGTGTTCGAGACGCACCAACAACCTACTGTGTGCCATATAATTATGGGCCAGTGAAGGGTTGGGGTGTATGGGCTGCAGTCCTGTGATGGGCCGGCCCAATTAAGGTGCAAGGTATTACATAAAAGTACACTTTGAATGAGAGAGGCTCCGACCTTATTGGGCCAGCCATTTCTCTATCCATGGGCCGCAGCTCATGTACCCCAACCAAATCCCCATGGCTGGGAGGTTGTTCGCAAGGCTCGAACCCGAGACCTCACGCTTTAACAAGCGGCTTAACGCCCACTTGTTACCAATTGTGCTGCAGCACAATTGGTATCCACTCCTTGCGGGGAGGGGATAAAGGGGAGAGGTCTCGAGTTCGATCGCTCCCAACAACCTCTTGGAAATGGCTTCCATTAATTTGGAGTAGCCAACAAGGAAGGGTTGGGGTACATGGGCTGCGGCCCATGCAAGTGTCTCATGTTGGGCTAGGCCCGTGGCTTGAGCACTCACATAAAAGTGTACCTTTTTGTAACATCTCAGGCCAAGCTACCCCAGCCACCAAGCCGCCCAGCCACCCAACGGTGCCGGCGCCGGTACTGGTGCCGCCTGGTTGTCCAAGGGCATGCAACCCACACACCCAATCCTTCCCCCATTTAAATGGGTAGGTTGTTGCCCACGAGGATCGAACCCGGGACCTTTAGATACAAGGGCAATGCCTTACCACTTGTATCACCAATTGTGCTGCAGCACAATTGGTATCCACTCCTTGCGGGGATGGGATAAAGGGGAGAGGTCTCGAGTTCGATCGCTCCCAACAACCTCTTGGAAATGGTTTCCATTAATTTGGAGTAGCCAACAAGGAAGGGTTGGGGTACATGGGCTGCGGCCCATGCAAGTGTCTCATGTTGGGCTAGGCCCGTGGCTTGAGCACTCATATAAAAGTGTACTTTTTTGTAATACCCACACCACATTGGGCCGGCCCATCACAGGGCTGCAGCCCATACACCCCAACCCATCCTTGGTAGCTCCTCCTAATTAATTAGGAAGCTATTTCCAAGAGGTTGTTGGGAGCGCTCGAACTCGAGACCTCTCCCCTTTATCCACTCCCCACAAGGAGTGAATACCAATTGTGCTGCAGCGCAATTGGTATTCACTCCTTGTGGGGAGTGGATAAAGGGGAGAGGTCTCGAGTTCGAGCGCTCCCAACAACCTCTTGGAAATAGCTTCCTAATGTCACGAGCCAATCCTCTTGCACGAAGCCAATCCTCTTGACATGCAAGAGCTTCAACCGTTGAGGAGTCAAGAGAGCTTCTACAAGAAGTAATTATTTTTTTCCCCATGCTAAAAGCAGATTCCGAAGGAACTGTAGACACGGGGATACATAAAATGTCACGAGCCAAAGCAGAAAGAACAACAAATCGAGAAGAAGTCTTCCAATAACTCAAAATATCAAAACCCTCTTCCTTTTTAGAGGGCTTTTCATTCAAATAAAGGTCAAGCTCTGTAGTGATTTCTGTCTGTGCCTCCTTATTCATAAAATCATCCAGATCCTCACCATCAGATTCATAGTCACAATCATCATATCTAGTGTTCCTTCCCACATCATCATTGTCACTATCACCAAAATCAGCATATATAATCTTGTACTCTTCCAACAAATCAACCAAGGTGTCCTTGATTTTCTGAACCATCTCTTTAGCATAGACATCACCAAACAATTTCTGATATAGAAAACCAATTCCTACCAACTTCATTTGAGGATCCAAAACAACAGCACAAGAAAGAAGCAAATTGTACTCCTCCCAATACTTTTCAAACTTCTTTTGCATTTCTGTCACCATGCTAGATAGAATAGAAGGAGGACCCTTTGATATTCTTGTCAACAACTTGTGAATTTTCCACACTCCATGAAAATACAGATTTGAAGTAGGTGTCTTAGAGGCTGAAAAATCATTTGTTACATCATAAAACACTTTCAAGAACTTTTTTAGCTCAACAACCTTTTCCCATTCTGCTTCTGTAAGGCGATGCACTCTCAAATCCACATCCTTATAAACAAAACTATCAATAGCATCTCGAAAATAGATATAACGATCAAGCATAGTGAAAGTGGAATTCCACATAGTAGGCGTATCTAAACGAAGCTTCATAGCAATGTTCAAACCAAAACTTGTGGAAGCAACTTCATAAAATCTCTTATTTTTTGGCATGGAATGCCTCAAATGAGTGACAACCTTTCTAATCTTAACAACAACATCATCTATGACCTTCAAACCAGCATGCACCACCAAATTGATAATATGGCAAGAACAACATAGGTGAAAAAATTCCCCATGCAACACTAAGGAGTGTTTCCTTAATAAATGACTTCGAAGAGATGCAACCATTGTGTCATTATACGATGCATTATCAAGAGTGAAACAAAGGACCTTTTCACCAACTTTCCATTCACCCAAGCACAATAAAATTTCATCAGCAAGAGAAGCACCATCAATCTGAGGCGTCAAAGCAGCAAACTTAATAATTCTCTTTTGCAGTTTCCAGTTTTTATCAATCCAGTGAGCTGTTACACACATGAACTCATCCGTGTTATGTTCACTTCTCCAATTATCAGTTGTGAAACATATACGCCCATGAGCATTTTGCATTTCTTTAGCAATTGCAAGTTTAAGAGAATTATATTTCAGCAAAGCATCTCTCTGAATTGTTGCCCTACTCAAGGGATTCCAATTAGGTGCAAGCACACTCATAAAATATTTAAATCCCGCTGACTCAACTTGACTGAAAGGAAGTGCACATGCTATAAAATACACACCCAAAGCATCACGAATTTCCTCTAAACTAGGTGCAAGCTTATGCATTGTCATGTTATTAGCAGTTGCAGATTCAGATGCAGCACCAGAACCGGAACCAGTAATGCAAAAAAAATTCATATCATGATATTTACGAGCAGGACACTTCTCAACATGCCTTCTAAGATGAGACGTACCATTATCTGGATTAGCTTTGAAGTTAGTCTTACAGTGATTGCATTGAGCAGTGATCGAACCATCACCCAGAGTACTTCTTGTCATATTATCCCAAACATTTGACTTCAGTCTTTTGCCTTTTGAAGTGCACTGAGTATTTGTATTGATTTGATCTACTTGAATATCCACATTGTCATCATCTGACTCCATTGGTGGTTCCATCCCTAAGAGTTTGAAAACAACAAATGGTTAAAAATAAAAAAATAACAAAAACAAACCATAACGGTGTATTGCAGTAACTTCACAATCTCACCAAAAAACAAACAAAATGAAAAACAAACGAAATAGCAAATGGCACCCTGTATTAATTAGATATGGACGTATTAATCTATGAGCCCTAATTGGTTGAACCATCTCAACAAAAACAAAAAAAAACAGCAAATGGCGTATGCGTATTGCAGTAAGAAATAGCAAATTGGTTGAACCATCTCACTATCTCAGCAAACCATCTCAATCTCAGCAAACCATCTCAGCAAATTGGTTGAAATAGCACTATGGACGTATTAATCTATGAACCATCTCAGTAAACCATCTCAGCAAACCATCTCAATCTCAGCAAAAAAAATGGAGAAGTGCGAACGGAGGGCTGTTACAGTGGAAGGAAAAAGCAATTACCTCAGGCCTTACGCAAATCGACGGTGGCTACCTGGCAAGGGCTCGGTGGTGACTGGCCTAGCGCAGGATGGAGGTGGCTCGGCGGTGGCGACTGGTTGCGACTGCGACTGGCCTAGCGGGGGATGGTTGCGACTGCGACTGGCCTAGCGGGGGATGAAGATGGAGGTGGCGACTGGTTGCGACTGCTCGGCGGTGGTGACTCGGTGGTGCGACGTGATGGAGGGGGATGGAGATGGAGGAGGATGGAGATGGAGAAGTGGAGAAGGGAGAGTCGAGACTCGAGATGGTCTAGGATGGAGATGGAGATAGCGGGGGATGGAGATGGTCTGGGATGGAGATGGAGTTTGAAGAGAGGATGGAGGCGGAAACTGGAAAGGAAAGGAAAAGAAGGGATTATGTTAGGGTTTTTTTTTTTTGTTATTTATACTTATATATAAATATATATTATTAATATGAATAGTACCGGGCCGGGCTTATAGGCCCGGTCGGGCCTAGAAGTGTGTCCGTGCCCGGCCCGATACTGTACCGGGCTGGCCCGGCCCGACCGGGCCAATATATTTGTCCAGGCCCGGTTTTTATACCGGGCGGGCGTTCCGGGCCGATTGGGTTAGCCCGGACTTGTACAGGTCTAACTGTTTTCCATACATGCATCCTTCACATAACTCGAGCTCACCAATCTTTGGTAAGCCTTGCACCATCTCTTTTGCATTCAACATCCTCAAACCCTGCACATTCAGGTGGCCATAACGCAGGTGCCACAGCTTTGCATCATCATCTCCCTTGACTATCAAAGCTCTACTCAAATTTCCAGACAGATCCAAAGGAAACATTCTGTTTCTACCCATGGAAATTTTCATCAGCACTTCCTTGGATTTCTTATCACTGATCAGGCATGATTCATTTTCAAACAGCACAGAGTAACCACCACACAACAATTGACCCACACTCAACAGGTTATGAGCCAAATTAGGTACATACTGCACATCATACAAGAACTTGATGTTACCTTGCTCAGTTTTGATTGCAATGGTGCCTCTGCCCTCGACATCCATCTGTTTGCCATCACCAAGTCTCACTTTGCTCTTCTTTGAATCATCTAGCTCCTTGAACATGACTCTTGTGCCTGACATGTGGTTAGAGCAGCCACTGTCAACATACCACACACTTCCTACATCATTGTCAGATGCATTATGTGCCAAGAACAACTTTTCTTCTTGCTTCACAAAGTTGGATCCCTGATCATTCTTTTGCTCAGCCTTATCTGAATCCTTCTTCCAGCAACTTGCTTCCTTATGGCCAATCTTCTTGCAGTAGTAGCACTTGATTGGACTCTGTGGGATTGGGAATTTTGCTCCCTTCCTTCACTGCTTTGTCCTCTTCCACGACCTCTTCCTCTGAATCCACCTCTTCCTCTTCCATTGGATTGCCATGACCTTTCTTTGTTAGAAGACTCATCTCTGACTTGAAAGGTCTTCTCCTCCTTCTTCTCACTTGATCTGTTGAGCCTTTCTTCATGAGCCTGCAGTGACCCCATCAACTCTTCAAAGGTATATGTAGACATATCCTTTGATTCTTCTATGGCAACCACGACATGATCATACTGACTGGTAAGGCTTCTCAGAACCTTCCCAACTACATGCTCATTGCTCATGCTCTCTCCATAGGACCTCATCTGATGCACCACATCAGATACTCGTGACAAGTAGTCTTGCACAGACTCTTTGTCCTTCATAAGAGAAGTCTCAAACTCTCTTCTCAATGATTGCAGCCTCACTGTAATCACCTTCTTGTCTCCTGGATACTCTTGCTTTAGAGTATTTCATGCCTCATTCGATGTAGAGACTGATGCAATCCTTGGAAAGATCTCATCATCTAAGGCTTGTTGGATGGTGAACAAAGCCTTAGAATATTTCTTCCTCTTCTCTCTGAGTTGCTGATCAGACTCTTCTGTTTGATCATCTTCAAAGCCATTCTCTACCAATCCCCACAACTCTTGAGACTTGAACAATGTTTTCATTTTCAAACTCCAGAAATGGTAGTTTACTCCCTTGAAAATTGGCAATTGTGATGATCCGAGTTTGCCTAATCTATTGTTCTGCATTGTGAACAATTGCTCTCAGTTAACCCTTGTTTTCCTTGTGTTTAAACACTCACTTTCTTCTCTCAATTCCCTGGATATGAACCCGGAAACTTGTGTTTGCTCTGATACCAATTTGTTGGAATATAACAGAGGAAGAAGACAGATTTTGTAGAGGAAAAACAAAGTTCAGAAGAAGGGAATTCAATATATTGCATATCTGAAATGATGACCGAAACAAGGCTTAAATAAACTAAGAAATAAACTGAACATAAACTCCACTAACCACACTAACATCATGCTTAAGATAGTGGATTAAATCAACAACAAACTTAAACAAATAACATGCTAAATAATAGGAACTGCATTCGACTAATTCCGGATGAAGACTTGCACAGCTGAAGATTCTGAAGACTTGCACAGCTGGAGGCTTGAATCACATTTCAACAGGAACCACTGGGCGAAGTTCGTAGCAAAAAAATCTGACCAGGAAATTGAAGGGTGAAACTTACCCCATATTGGTCTAGCTTTCCTGCAATCTCTGAAGAGATGGAGGAAGGTTTCCCGTTTCCGGTTCATCTGGGCAGAATGGGCATTTGTCATCGTCGGTGAGGTGTCTCCTTTTCCTCTCGGCATTGGTAATTAAGGACACCTCCGCGCAGGACCGACCAAGCAAAAACCCTAACTCGCTCCTGCGCATTCAGCTTCCAGATCATGGCATAAATACCAGCATCCATCTCCATCATCTGCGCTGGAGCAGTTTATAGGCCGAAGAGACACTATAATCCCCTTCATTAGTCTCCCCCCAGCAAATAGCGTCAGGCAGACCTTCCTGATCCAGGATTGCAGTAGCTGCAATATGGAGGAGGATAGTACAAGGCAGGATCGGCGATAACAGCTCCCAGCGCCATCCCGCATCTGAATTCCAGTAAAAGCTCATTGTATTCTCCATTGCCTCCAGCTCCAAGCTACCCTGGCATACCTATCCAGGGCATGGTCAACAATCCAGCTATCTTTCCAAAATCTGATAACTTTTCCATCTCCCAATTGCCACTTAGCACGTTTGATAAACACCTCACATTAAATAAGAATAGGATACAACACCCTTCAATAGTCATAATTATAGCATTTATCAAGATAATTTAATTTAAATTCATTTCATGAGTAAATTAATTATAAAGGCATTATGAATTTATGATAGTAGTATATATAAAATGTTCGTCCCACTCACCAACATTCCTCCACCCAACACAAACAAAAACCAACTTGTCCCAACTCTGTCCAATATATAACTAATTAATCATCATGCAAGAAGCGGCGCCTTACAAGCCATGGCCGGAGGCGGGGGCACTAGGGAGGGAGGTGGCGGAGAGGGCGGTGACGGTGATAGCGAGGCGGGGGTGCTACATGGGGCACGTGGCGAGACGGCTGCTGCTGTCGCTGGGGGTGAACCCAGCGCTGTACGAGCTGGAAGAGGAGGAGGAGGGGAGCGTGGCGGAGCAGTTGAAGGCGGTGGCGGGAGGAGGAGGGAAGGCGGTGCAGCTGCCGGCGGTGTTCATAGGGGGGAAGTTGGTGGGGGGGTTGGATAGGATAATGACCACCCATCTCACTGGGGAACTCACTCCTCTTCTCAAGCAAGCCGGTGCTCTCTGGCTCTGAATTCACTCTAGCTAGCTCGTACATATCAATATATATTCTCACATACTTTATATATAGTTTTGGCTCTCGTTTGTATTTTTTTTTTTTTCTCTATTTCTTATAATATTGAATGCTAAACATATAACGGTCATGTTCCGGTGTTCTATACGTACATCTTCTTCGTTTGACTTGGTGATAATATGTACGTACTATTATAGACACAATTGGCTGCACGATCCTTCACCGTACCTTGAGATATGTTCGATTATATGAAGGTGCGATCGATCGATGCCGGGTTATTTATTTTTAAATTATAAGGCTCAGATCGATCCACCTTGAAACGCAAAGGTTTAAACTAATTAAAGTGTAGGGATGTCACCCTCACTTATGCATTGCTCACTCTTTTCCATGATTCTCGATGTGGAACTTCCCACCTCTCCTAACAGCAAACCGGTGTGTAATCAACAAACCGCCGTGTATTTCACGCACACATTAAACCAAAATTCATCATGATAACAGGGTTTTTGAAATTACATACGATATATATAGAAACGTGAGATAGATGGGAAAGTAATGATATATTGCATTAATCTTGTGTGCTGATTACAAATGATAGAAGACCTCTTATACAAGATGTATCAACGGTAAAGAGAAAATAAAGGAGACAATAATGCTATACTAAAGATAAACTATCCTAAATAAGGTAGATAATGGAGGATAGTAATCCTGTAGAAAAGGAAGCAAAATAATAAGGATATACATGTTAATACTCCTCCTCAAGTGGAGTGTATGTTAATGACACTCAACTTGGATAGAAGATTGCTGAATACCGTCGGTCCGAGAGGTTTTGTAAACAAGTCGGCGGGTTGATCAGTTGTTCGGATGTGCATTGTACGAATGTGGCCTTGTTGAACCTTCTCCCGGATGACATGACAATCTATTTCAATATGCTTTGTACGCTCATGAAATACCGGGTTAGAAGCAATGTGGATTGCTGCTTTGTTGTCACAAAAAAGATTGGTTGGTTGGGAGTGAGTGACATTAAGATCATTCAGTAGAGTACGTAGCCAAGTTAACTCGCAACATGTGTTGGCCATTGAACGGTACTCGACTTCGGCACTTGAACGAGAGATTGTGCCTTGCTTTCTGGTTTTCCATGAAATAGGTGCACCTCCTAAGAAAATGATGTAACCTGTGGTGGAGCGACGGGTATCACGGCAGCGCGCCCAATCTGCGTCGCAATAGGCGTTCAGCTGAAAGCGGCTGTTGCTGGGCAGGAAGATGCCTTGGCCTGGCGTGCCCTTAATGTAACGAAGAACATGATGAGCTGCATTAAGGTGCGGTTGCCGTGGAGTGGACATGAATTGGCTGAGAATGTGAACGGCGTATACAAGATCCGGGCGTGTTATAGTGAGATATATGAGGTGCCCGACTAGTCGTCGATAAATGGACGGGTCTTGGAGTAGGTCGCCTTCGCTCTCAGTGAGGGACAAATTTGTATCAAGCGGGATAGTGGCTGGCTTGGCACCTAGGAAGCTAGTGTCGTCGAGTATCTCTAGTGCATACTTTCGTTGACAAAGACTAATCCCTGCTTTGGAGCGTGCAACTTCGATACCGAGAAAGTACTTGAGCGGACCCATACCTTTAAGCTTGAATTGTTGAGCAAGGAAGGCTTTAGTGTCTTCAATGTCCTGCAAGTTAGTCCCAGTAATAATAACATCATCTACATAAATTAAAAGGATAGTGAACATACCTTTGTGGTGTCGAATGAAGAGGGAATAATCAGCCCAAGATTGTCGAAAGCCGGCTTGTTTGAGGGAAGTTGAAAGTTTTAAGAACCATTGGCGAGAGGCTTGCTTGAGCCCATAGAGTGACTTGTGAAGTTTGCAAACTCTCGTCTCCCCCTTTCGATGGAAGCCGGGTGGTAACTTCATGTAAACATCTTCCAAAAGATCACCATTGAGGAAGGCGTTATTGACGTCGAGTTGGTGTAAGTGAAAACCATGAATGGCTGCCAAGCTTATGAGAACGCGAACGGTAGTAAGCTTGGCAACTGGGGAGAAGGTCTCTCGATAATCCACCCCTTCGATTTGGCTATACCCTTTTGCAACAAGACGGGCCTTGTATCGCTCGATCGTCCCGTCCGGTTTATATTTGATTTTCTAAACCCATTTGCAACCGATAGGACGTTTGTCAGGGGGAAGCGGTACTAGACTCCAAGTGTTGTTATCTTCAAGGGCCTTGATTTCGTTAGCCATGGCGTCCCTCCAATTTTGCTCACGATTGGCCTGCAAAAAAGTTCTCGGTTCTTTCTCAAGCATAATGTTAGAAACAAAGGATCTATAGTTATTGGAAAGTCTATCCTAAGATAAAACATTTGCTATTGAGAAGGCTTTACCCGAAGTGATGTGATGAGAGGTAGATGATTGGGATGCCATCCGAGAAGGGAGTTTTGTGGCCACATGAAAGTCACGAAGGGCGGTGGATGGTTTTGTTTGCCGAGTAAATGCCGAGTTGCCACGGGAGGTACAGGAGGTGGTGGTGGCGGTGTGGTAAGTGGAGGGGATGATGGAGTAGGTTGTGATGGTGGTGTATGGTTGGGCTGAGTTGGTGGGTTGTTATCGTGAGTGATAGGCACAAGAGTAGGTTGAATTGTGGGTACTGTAGGGTAAGATTGATCAGACTCCATTGGAGGCATAGCATCAGTGTTCGAGTTGGTAAAAGTTGGCTTAGGATCGTCATAAATAGTGGCTGGAAGTTTGAAATTTGGAAGAGGAAAATCCTGATTATTAGTATGAGTGGGGGGTATTTTTAAATAAGGAAATTCCAATTCATGAAAAATCACATCGCGTGAAATAATAGTTTTCTTATTGGTTAGATCATATAATTTATAACCTTTGGTACCGGGTGGGTAGCCAAGAAAAACACATTCAATAGAGTGAGGTTCAAATTTGTGAGGGCGAAGGGGATGTGTGGATGCAAAACATCGACATCCAAAAACGCATAAGTGAGAATAGAGAGGAGGTTTGTGAAAAAGTTTTTCAAAAGGAGTTTTGTTTTGCAAAACCCGACTAGGAAATCGATTAATTAAATAAGTGGCAGTGATGATAGAATCGCCCCAAAAAAAATTCGATAAATGAGATTGAAAAAGCAGTGCACGAGCAACGTTTAAGAGGTGTCTATGTTTGCGTTCAGCGACACCATTTTGTTGTGGGGTATTGATGCAACTTGTTTGGTATAAAATGCCTTTGGATGAGTAAAAATCAAAGCATTTAAATTCGGGACCATTGTCACTACGAATAATCTTAATTCTTGTAGCAAACTGATTTTCGATAAGATTAACAAATTGAATAATAAGGGGCCGAGCCTCGGCCTTGCTTTTCATAATATAGATCCATGTAAATTTAGAGCAATCATCCACAATAGTTAAAAAATATCATGCACCTGTTAAACAAGGAACATGATAACCACCCCAAATATCCATGTGTATGAGATCAAAACAAGAAGAACTAATGGAAGTTCGAATTGGAAAAGATTGTCGAGTCTGTTTTGCTAAAGGACAAACTAAACAAGGGTGATCGAGTGAACTTTTATTTTGAAAAACCGGAAGAAGAGACAATACTTGTTGTGACGGATGACCAACTCGTTGATGCCATAAGGAGTCTGAGGTGGTGACGTTACAAGAAGTGGGCGTCGGCTGAGATTGAAGAATGTATAGGCCATCCCGTTCATATGTAGTCCCAATCATCTTCCCCGTTAGGAGGTCCTGAATCACACATATGCGTTTTAAAAATATGGTAGCATAGAAATAATCAAATAGCAATTTGCTAATTGAAACCAAATTTACCGAAAAATCAGGAACACAAAGAACATGAGAGATTTGTAATCCAGATGTGAATTTTACAGTTCCAATATAAGAGATAGTGTAAGATTTCCCATCAGGTAAATGCACAAAACGATTTGTAGTCGGTTTATATGAATATAGGAAACGAGTATGATATGTGATATGATCACTAGCACCGCTATCCATAATCCATGTATTAGAAGAATAAAAGGATTGAGTATGTAGATTACCTGAGAAGTGATTATAGGTAGAAGTATTACCGACGTGATTTACGGAAGCATGTTGGATAGAACCGGTTGGTCCAGGGGGCTGCAGGGAGGCAATATTCTACAGATTGAGGTGTTTGAGCAAGTCCATCACCTGCTGGTAGTCGGAAGGCGGAGGTTGTTCGCTGGACAGAGAACCAGTGTTGTTGACACTCGAGGGCTGTTGTCTGCCTTCCATGGAGCGCTTGCGTTTGCGACAATAATCAAGAGTGTGACCTTTGTTGTTGCAAAATGTGCACCTAAGATGAGCACGACACTGTTTTGTATTGTGGTTGTTCATGTTACACTTCTCACAATACTTAGTGTCGACATCGGTGGAGTTATCACGGTGGCGCTTGATAGAGAAGGCGGTCGTCTCAGGTGGCGCAGACGGTTTGGAAATCCGGGCATGTTGTTCGTGGTGAAGGACCATGGAATACGCCTTGTTTGGTTCAGGGAAAGGGTCTAAACCAATGATGTTTCCCCGGATCTGCTCATATTCGGATCCTAGGCCCATCAAGAACTTCATCGACTTATGATGGTTGATGGAGTCCTGAAAATCAGTAGCAACATCACAAGTACATGGGCGAAGAATGGTGAGAGCGTCCTTTTCATCCTAAAGAGACTTGAGTTTGGTGAAGTACGCGCTAACGGAATCAGATTCTTGCTCACAGTCCTGGATCTGTTTTTCTATGTGAAATAGAGAAACGATGTTAGTTTGTGAAAACCGATCTGTGAGTTCGAGCCAAATACCTCTTGCATCTTTGTAATGGATGACACTCTTCGAGATCTCTTTAGACATTGAACCGAGCAACCATGTCTTAACCAGGATGTTGCAGCGTTCCCATTGAGATTCCTCAACCGGTTTATTGGTTGGCTTAGGCAAGGATCCGTCGACAAAGTCGGCCTTGTTTTTGATTGTTAAGGCCATCATCATCGAATTCTGCCAGGATGTGAAGTTGTCTTCCACCAATGGTTGGGACACGAGGACAGCGCCTGGTTGATCCGAATGGTGGAGAAAGAGAGGGTGATTGGATTTCTCCCATGGCTCGGAGGATGTACCAACAACTTGTGTTGATGAAGGATCCGGCATGAGGAAGATGATGAAGGATCGATTTAAAAAAAAAACTAATGTGAAAGGCCCAGTACCATGTGAAAGTCCGGTGGGGTTCCATCCTAAAACCAATTGGCAATAGAAGGAGTAGCCCATCAAGCTTATATACTAGGCAAGTTATGTCCCAACTTTCGATGTGGGACGTTTATATTCCAACACGCCCCCGCAAGTGCAACGGGCGGGCAATTGGTCAGGCCCAGTTGACACTTGAACAAACGGGTGTGGGTGGACATCTCAATCTCTTTATAGCCAGACCCAACCAACCCAATAAAGGGACTGATGTGACCTTGTCCGATGGAAAGACCACGATTCGATGTCAAGGACCGTTTGAATGCGTATTGGGGCGAACCAACTCGTCGGAAGGGAATGGAGATGGTGTTGGTGGACTGTGGACAGCGGTGGACTGTGGTGATGATCGGAGGAGGCGCGGAGGAAGACGATCTTGTGGTGGTTGATGTTCGGTGGCAACCCTAGGGTACGAAGGGTGGAGGCTGCCGTGAGGAAGTATAGGGGATTAGGGTTAGGGTTTGTATTTGGATAGAATGGGTAAACGAGTTAACGCGCCAGGATAGTTCGACTAGGAACGCGTTAACGGGATCGATGCACCAGGATAGTTCGACTTGGAACGCAACGATTGATGACGTCAGGGCCCGGGTTTGCAGGAGATTACTCGACTGGAAAACAAAGCTCTAATTCGACGTGCACTGAAACGAAATACAAAATAGAGTATTTATATTAGAGAGTTGACCTAATGGGTCAGACTCTCTAGTTACTAACTCTGGCGGCCCATTTAACATAAATGGAAACCACCCAGAACTAGCAGCTACTAAAAATAGAAATAACTGTAAATAGAAAGTACTTAAGGAAAGAATGTTTCGCAATCGTAAGAACTAGAAATAGCAAGTCTCCTAAATCTAGCTCGGGGGTAGATGTAGCTGTAGAGGAGTCTCAAGGTGGATGTCTCATGGCATTTTGCTCCTCTATAGCTGACATGGAGGGCAGGGTCACATCACCCTCCCCCACTTGGTTGTGAAGCGTCCTCGCTTCACGCTCACCAGGCTCGGGTTCAACATATGGTGCCAAGTCAGCGACATTGAACGTCGGATGCACCCCATACGTGTTCGGAAGCTCGAGCTGGTAGGTGTTGTTGCCAATTGCTATTACGACTCTGAAGGGACCATCACCCCGTTGGTCGAGCTTAGACTTGCGGTCGGAGGGGAATCGCTCCTTCCGCAAGTGAAGCCAAACCAAGTCGCCCGGGGCGAAGATCAAGCGTCGCATGCCCTTGTTCAGCGGGGCTGAGTACTGCAGCACGCGCCGTTCTAGCTGTGTGCGTGTCCTCCATCCTTGCAGCTCTGGAGGATGCCTGTCCACCCGCAAGTCTTGCAAAAAAGACAAAAAACTCGGCGAAAGGGCAGGTTCTGACAGAGTTGTGGGACAAGGAATAGAACTATCAAGGACACAAGGAAACTTGCCTGGAGGATGTACGCAGAGTAGCGATCTGCGCTCACAGGTGCCACGCAGAGGCAAAGCAGGAGGCACATTTCCGCCTGGACCGGGAGCTCGTTTGCCTGTCGTGTTCGTTGTTGACTTCGCAGGAGTAGGCAAACTGGGGGTGTAGGAGTTGCCCGTCGGGTCTAGCGCGTCAGGTGGCTTTCTTCCCGAGGCCTCAATCGCCTTCTGGCGCTGTCGGTCAGCCAAATCCTGTAAAATCTCATGTGGAGTCATAGGTCAGAGTGTCACGTGCTTCCCGTGGTAAGTGAACATGTAAGTGTTCAAATACCCGTCGTGAAGCACGCGACGATCATATTGCTACGGACGTCCCAAAAGCAAATGGGTAGCATCCATGGCGGTAACATCACAAAGCACAGTGTCGCTATATGGACCAATGGAAAAAGAAATAAGACACTGGTGTGATACTTTGTTACCTGATCCGTCAGAGATCCACTGAAGGCCATATGGAGTGGGGTGCGGTGTAGTCGGAAGGTTGAAATGTTGCACAACCTTATCATTGATGATGTTGTAGCACGATCCCCCATCAATGATCACACTCAGCGATGCATCCTGAAGGCTGCACTGAGCATGAAACAAGTTCTCCCGTTGCTTAGTAAGGGCGCCCTCCTTGACGCTCAGCACGCATCTAGAGAGCAAGGCAAAGTGATATGCCTGGTCATCATGGTGATCGACAGTGCCGACCACACAGCCATCAGCATCGGCTGTATAGACAGCGGCAGGAATAGGCTCGACGTCGGTATCGGCGTCGTCATAACTCTCATAACCTGCAGACTGGGTGGAGAAGAGGACCTTCTTGGCATTAGGACAGTCTCTCTGGTAGTGTCCTCTTCCGCCACACCTGAAGCACTCCAGATCTCGGGCTCGGTCAGAATGAACGGTCTCGGAAGCTGGCGGCTGCAAGCGGTGAGCAAGAGCAGACGAGGCTGATCGCTGCATAGTTGTAGCAGATGTTGTACATGTGCTTCTTTGGTCCTGTCTAGGCACACTAGAAGTAGGAGTAGCATGAGTGCCTAAATCAGAAGGAAATGGTCTAGAACCATACCTGGAAGATGTCATGGGCTGCCAAGGTCTCGGCCTCTGGCACTAGTGCTAAAGGTAGAGCTTTTGCGCAGTATGCACGACATTGTTGAGGTCCCGAATGGGCAGGACGTCAACCTAATCCTGGATAGGCTGGTTCGACCCAGTGATAAACCTCGTCTTCAAAGTTCCTGGAGCAACACTAGCGCCAGCCTTGAAGTACATGTCCTCCAAGCGGGCGAAGAACTCTTGAGGGGAATCCGTGCCCTGTCGCGCACGAGCGATCTCGGTCCGCATCTGCTCCTTGTAAGTGGAAGGCACGTACTTCCGAGTCATGATGTACACGAGCTGATGCCACTCAGTAATGGGTGCCCAACCCATCCGATAATGCTGCTGCGTAATACGTTGCAACCATGTTTGTGCAGCTCCCTCAAAATGTAGAGTCACGAGATCTACCTTCTCGTACTCAGGGACAGTCAAATGATGCAACACGTGCTCTGTGTTCTGCACCCACTCAAGAAAGACAGAAGGATTATATAAGCCATGAAATTTCTTAATTTTTACCTTCACGTCGCAGCGGTGTGCTTGTGGTTGACCTTGGCGGTCAGGAAACCGAGCTGCAGGGTCCGCCCTGGGCTCGAATTGACGAGCGCCATACTGTTGTGTCACACGTGTAGGATGTCGCAGGCGCTGTAGTGCTGCAGCGGGGCGCTGAGGCTGTCGTGCTTGTGGTTGGCGCCCTGGCTGAACTGCATTCCAATAAGCCTCATGATTCTGAGACAAGCGGGGAGGTGGAACATAGCTGGTAGAGTGATGTTGTAGCTCAGGGGGGTCGTGTAGGGGTGGGTGGAAACCAGCAGCATACCCAAACTGACCCTCATCCTCCTCAAGATCGTACTCATAGAACTCATCATCCTCATCAGAATAAAGAGGAGTCCGTTCACTCTGGTGATCCTGGTAAGCATCAATATCAAACGGCATAGAATTGGTTTGTCGTTGGCGCTGACGTTGCTATAGGTGTGAACCAGACCGCTGCATGTTTGAGCGGCCTTGTCTCTGGTGACCACTGGAATGAACCTGGTCGTCCTCTTGTTCCTCCTGGTAACTCTCAGCATCAGTATCTGCAGCTATAGGGTTCTCTTCCTGGATGACAACCTGCGCAGACCTGCGTTGTCGACGACGCTGTTGATCCACAATGCTTCCTCGTTGTGAGTCTAGGTGTTTCAGCTGCCCGGCATCCAATGTGGAAGGAAGCATTGCAACTTTTCCCTTCGCCTTTGCCAGGGCGAGGGCGCCTAACGCATCAGCATGTATTTGTTCCGGAACAGAAGCTACTGGAGGAGTCGGAACAAGCGGCGGATCCGAAGCAGACACCAGCGTAGGGACCGTGGTCGATTGTTGATGAGCGACAATATCCAGCATCTGACGCTGGAATTCGGCGAACTGCACGGCCAATGCTTGGTTGGTAGCATGCATCTCTCGGAGCATTTTCTGGGCAGCAGTCTCCGTGCCAGTGTCTTGGGTGATATCTTCGCCTGACATGGTACCTGAAAGCAAGAAATGGCAAACCACAGGATCAAAGCGAACAACAACAGCAACAGAGGATCAACAAAAAGGTAAGTAGAACCGAACTCAACAAACAATCACTTAGGTAAACTACTTTGGCTGGCCGTGAGAGCGGTTACGAGCAGGCTTAAGGAAACTCACACAACAATCAACAAAATCCAGGCAACGCTCAGCAAAGAAGATGTCGAAAGTAGATATGCAAGGATATAAGCACAAAAGTAAGCACAACACAGTCAACCAAGATATGCAACCTAGACAGTGAGAGATAGAGAAGATGGTAAATAAATCACTGCGAAAGCGGGATTGAAGGTGCCGGAATCAAGACCGGGTTTTACCTTCCTGCACTGCGAAGAGACGCACTTGCCTTATTTTGGCTTGTGTGGTCCCGGTTTTTTTTTTATACGAACAGCTGCTACGGGGTTTTTTTTTTTGTGCAATCTGCAAACAGCCCCCTCTTTTTTTTTTGTGAAACTAGGGCAATTTGCAACAAGTGCCGTGAACAATGATGCCGTAAACAGTAGCGGTGAAGCACAATTCAGCAATTCAGCAACATGCACAAAGGAATTTGCAGAAAACAGTAGTCGAACAGTGCAGTAAAAAGAAAAGAAAAATCTGGGTGCAGTGAAACAAGTTGGAAGAAGAAAGGGGATTGCGAAGATGTAGATTTTTGGCGCAATCAAGGCAAACAAAGTCTCAAACGAACTATCTAAGCCTATATGCAAGCATATCTACTATAAACACAATCAAAACGTAGCAAATATACAGGAAATTGCAGAAAATTGGTGAGCAGTGGATCGGTTTTGGGCATTTTTTTTTTGTGTGTGTTTTTTGTTTGTATTTTGGCCTTTTGAGAGGTCAAACGATGTCCGTTTTGGGCGAATTTTATATGCCCGGACTCGTCTCGAGATGCTCTACAAGAATATGGAATAAAATTGTAGAAAGGGGGGGGGGGGGAATTTGGACGAAATCTGGGTAGAAAGGTCCGTCTTTTTTGGTTTTTTTGTTGTTGTTTTTTATGCAAGAATGGATTTGCGGAAGCGAAAGAGTTATTTGAATGAAGAGTGGAACGACTTACGCGATTCGAAGGCTCTGATGCCAGTTGATGTAACCTTGTCCGATGGAAAGACCACGATTCGATGTCAAGGACCGGTTGAATGCGTATTGGGGCGAACCCACTCGTCGGAAGGGAATGGAGATGGTGTTGGTGGACTGTGGACAGCGGTGGAGATGATCGGAGGAGGCGCGGCGGAAGACGATCTTGTGGTGGTTGATGTTCGGTGGCAGCCCTAGGGTACGAAGGGTGGAGGCTGCCGTGAGGAAGTATGGGGGATTAGGGTTAGGGTTTGTGTTTGGATAGAATGGGTAACCGAGTTAACGCGCCAGGATAGTTCGACTAGGAACGCGTTAACGGGATCGATGCGCCATGATAGTTCGACTAGAAATACAACGATTGATGACGTCAGGGCCCGAGTTTGCAGGAGATTACTCGACTGGAAAACAAAGCTCTAATTCGACGTGCACTGAAACGAAATACAAAAGATAGTATTTATACTAGAGAGTTGACCTAATGGGCCAGACTCTCTAGTTACTAACTCTGGCGGCCCATTTAACATAAATGGAAACCACCCAGAACTAACAGCTACTAAAAATAGAAATAACTGTAAATAGAAAGTACTTAAGGAAAGAATGTTTCACAATCGTAAGAACTAGAAATAGCAAGTCTCCTAAATCTAGCTCGGGGGTAGATGTACCTGTAGAGGAGTCTCAAGGTGGATGTCTCATGGCGTCTTCCTCCTCTGTAGTTGACATGGAGGGCAGGGTCACATCAGGGACCCATGACCGAACCCGCTCTAATACCATATAGAAACGTGAGATAGATGGGAAAGTAATGATGTATTGCATTAATCTTGTGTACTGATTACAAAGGATAGAAGACTTCTTATACAAGATGTATCAACGGTAAAGAGAAAATAAAGGAGACAATAATGCTATACTAAAGATAAACTATCCTAAATAAGGTAGATAATGGAGGATAGTAATCCTGTAGAAAAGGAAGCAAAATAATAAGGATATACATGTTAATAATATACATCATATATGTGTTTCATGTCCTCGTTACAAATGGGGACTGATTCCGACATTTAATATGCTTTATAAAACTTAGTCTCATTTATTCAATTTTTTAAGAAAAAACCTAACCTCTACTCACAATTATTGAATTTTGACTCGTGTGTCGGAGGTGTAATGGTGGAAAAAGCCTCATTTTTTTATTTTTTTTCTCTATTTATAGGACATCGGAAAAAAGATCGAAGAAACTTATGCTGCTCGGAGTTACAAGTTCTCGACATCGACGATTTTTGCTACCACATTATATAACTAATACAAGTTTAAACCCAATACTAACTAGTGAAACTATTAAAATATGAACATTTGTCAATTTTAGTATTTATATGATAATGCAACGGAAAGAGTTTAGGGGTATCTCATTATCTCTTTTTCTTTTGGTCCATAAGTACGTGATATTAGGCCATTACAATTGGAGTGGAGATTCGAATCCGTAACTTCGAATTTTGGGATAAAACATATCTTTAAATTCAAACCACTTATAGGTGGGTGGGAATGTGTGGTTAATTTTGTAGTCCTGTGTGTGGGGTGATGCATGCCTTTGACAATATATATATATATATATATATATATATATATATATATATATTGAGAGACCCACACAGTTGACAATTACATGCAGTTGCAGTTGATTGCTGGGAAAGGAATACGTACCCATATACACATGGAATCAAGAGGTGCATTATATGGGTTGTCTTGTCTTGTCTTCACTAGTGACTCAGATTTCATCATGCAGACTATACTGATATTAGATTTACATGACAAAAAGGTTGTGGTGATAGATTGACCACAACTAAGCTAGCCAATACAAGGATGGATGGACTCCTTTGTTACAATTGGTATTGGCACTTTTTGTTCCATGTTCCACTAAGCCACCTACATCCTGCCATCAACCTCCTCAGCGGTCTCTAGAGTATAGGCGGTTGGGGGGCCCTTGAGGTAGGGGTTCCACGTACCTTAGATTCAGATCTGTGTGTCATCATATTGCAGCTATATATGTACTAGGGCCACCACCATTAAAGTATTTCCTTACAATTGCAACACTAGTTTGTGATCAGGACAACACATCTAATCTTACGTAGCTATACATCAACTGACTGAAGTAGGTATACTCCAAACTCCTTCCTTCATATGGAAGCACAAAATAACCTGAATATGTACCAATTTAATTGATTTGCTTGAGCAAATGGTAGAACAAAAAAACATTGTTGTATAAATATAATGGCTTAATTGCCTTTACACTTGCGTTGCTTCACATGAATGCACCTAACCTAGCTAACTCATAATTATGCTAGTTGCTCACACACACGTACATATATATATATATATATATATATATATAAGTTTTACGTACACTTGTCAACTGAGACGTCGGGCGGGTCGGGTTTGGGTTAAGGTCCATTAGACGGGTCAAATAGGGTTTGAGGTGCCAGGTTGCTAAACTACGGGTCAATTGGATCAGGCACGGGTTCGGGTCGACCCATCGTGTTAAGAACGCCTTGTCAAAATTTCCAAAATGACATGATTATTAAAATATTACTTCAATTAAATAAAAAATTATTATATAATTATTTAATTATAAAATATATTACAATATTTAATATAAATAATATACACATTTGTAATAACCTAATGATCAACCCAGAAATTTCCATATTGCATGGATCAAATTTTGACAGGCCTACTTATACGTAGTCAGGAAAATATTATTATAAGAGGTCAAAATCAGATCTTCAACAAGAACATTCATATAGTTTCTACTCAACAAGATTATAAATGGGCTAGTGTTTTCAGACAATTTGGGCTAAATCATTCTTGGCTGGCCCAATGACTCTTTTTAATTTTGGAAAGATAAATTTGCATGGGTACTCCACAATATAAAAAAAGTTCGTAGAAATATTCAATAAACTCAATATAGCAAAGCATATCTATTTGGGTATTTTTGCCATAAATTCTATTTTTTATTTTTATTTTAAAACAAAAAATTAGAAAAATAAAAAATTTTTATGAAAAGAAACTCAAAAAATACAATTTTGTTAAATGAAAATTATCAAAAAGTAACAAAATCATAAAAATCTTAATTCGTTTATGTTATTAAAGATGAAAAGGAAAGATTATTAAAGATGAAAAGTAAAGATTTAGTGTAATCTTGATCAAAAGTTTTTGTTATCTTCGGTCAACGTTTCTTCTCAATCCTGACAGTCTTTCATTCAACCCTAAAACCTTAATTCGTCCATCTTCGTTCCTCCTACACCATTGAGCTTAATCCTGACATTCTCCTTTATTTAACATGTTAATCGGACAAGATACACGATTGTCATCGGTCTCCATATTAATCATGTCGTACTTGAATATTTATTATGTCATCTAGTAGACTAGTTTTTTGGTGACAAGATCTTATGGACTTTCAATTCAACATGATGCAGAATATTATCGACACAAGTTTTAGTCTGGCGTACTTCAATATTTATTCTTCTGATCGGTAAACTGTTGAATAGTTTTTCTTTTATATGGGGTACCGACTCTCTATGAAAAAAAAAACAGAAAATATAATAAAAATTGAAAAAAATATTAAAGGGAAAAAACGGAAATACTTATCATTAAGTACGTTTTTCCCTCCCTTCTATAACCACGATTACTTAAGATGGAAATCAAAGATTTTGTGAGATCTTCAAAAAAACGGTTTTGCAATCTTCTTTTCACCCTTATCCTGGCACTATTTCCATTCACCCTAACTTCATTCATTGATCTGTCTAACCTCACAACTTCAATCTCTCATCTCACAGATTTGTATCTCCCTCAAAGATCTATTCTTTCTAACTTGCAATTTCATTAGGTAAAGGGGATTGTGTTATCTCTCCCATTCCTCGCCATCTGATTGGCATCCCGCATCGGTTCCTAGATCTATCGCTCTATGCCGTCGTTGTTTTCGTCTTCTGGGGACATTGTGGACTTTTTGAATCGTTTGATTCCGCATTCAAGGTGTTCGCCCAAACGCCCTCCCAAAGTCCCGCCAGTGGTACAAACTGTACTAATTGCTCCTAAAGTTCTGTCGTTGACACCTGCTCAAGTCCTCCTGTTGCTCGTGTCGCCGGTGTAACCTAATCTCTTCGTCGGCCCCAATTGTGTTATCGAATCCTGTTGTCGCTCCAACCGTGTCGTCAACACCTCCTCGATGCCGCCACTACCTCCGCTTGGTTGGTAAGGGTAAGTTTCAACTTAGTTTTAATTTAGTGATATATGCATCTTTGGCAAATTTTGGTTTGAATTTGCACACTTCTGATCTAACTTCTTCAATGTATGATTCAAATCTTTCCAAAACCTATTGTTTTATGACAATTTTAGGTTTTTGGTTTATAAAAGAGATAAAATAAAATCAAACTAATTTACTTTTATACCGGTGATTGAAGTTACTCCTTTGAATTTCTATTGCTTCATCCCAAGTTTTTGAATTTATGTATGTGGTTGAAGCTAAGCTATGCATTTTTGTTGTTTGAAGGGAAGTGACAAGGCTTTTTCTTGTGTTGATATTGTAAGCGTCTATCAATTGATGAATGCTGGTGTATTTCATTCATGTCTCATTTGTTTCTAGTTTCTAGCCCTCACATGCTTAGAATTCATAAGTAAGGTTTTTCTAAATCTATTAAGATGTTGCTAATCTTATCATTTTGATGATAGGCAATGTTGAGCATATTTTTAGTTTGAGTTTGTTTCAGATTGGTCTATTATTGCTTCCTTTATGTTATTTTCATAACATTAGAAGTTGCTTTAAGTATACATAATTCTAAGTCAAAGTTGGTAGCTTTGGCTTTATCCGGCTACAAGTTGACTTATGACAGGTAGTGTTTCCATGATGTAGCTTTCAATTTCTTACTGTTCCATTTCTGTTAGTAGATTGAAGATTTGATGTGACCTTGCCCTCTATGAAAGCCAATGAAGAGGAAGACGCCATGAGCCTCCGCTCCAATGGCCCCGTGGCTCGGGCCCGTGCTAAAGCTATCGCCCAAGCTACACAGTCTTTCATCGCCCGCACCATCACTAGTGCAGGCTCTTCTTGGACGCCGCCTTCTCCCACACTCCTCGTGATGCTCGCCGCTACAACTTCGCCCCCCCATGGCTTTGATGTCTGGCGCGCCAGAACCGGAAGCATTGTTTCCATAGAGCCACAGCACTCGCCACTCGCCTTCATAGCTCCCGCCTCAGCAACACTCGCCTCGGCGCCCGGCTACGCTTGCCAAGCGACGCTTATCCTACTACTTAGGCTATTTTGAGGTTATTTTGCTATTTGTGTAACTTTCTTTTTTTACTTAAGTTATTTTTAGAACTTTCCATTTTTAGCTAGTTTCTATCTTTGAGCGTGTTTCCTCTTATGCCTAAGAGGCCGGCCCATTAAGCTAACTTGTTTGCGGCCCAAGGCCGAGACCGCTTGGCTATATAAGGCAAACCCTTGTATTGTTTTTGCTACCTTGAATTGAATGTTTGAGCTTGCCGTTGAGAATTATATCCACCCGTAAGCCTTCGACGTCACTCCTCCGATTGATCCTCGTCACGGATCGCACCCAAACACACTCGAGTATTTTGTGTTCGAATCCTCTCGTCCCAACTCGATCCCCTCGAGAGATGTCAACCTCCATTTCGGTGAAGGTATTCATTTATCGGTTCGTTTGTCGAAGAGAAGGAACCCAAGACTCAACTCCTACCACGATCCGACATCTACGCTTAGTCGAGGGTATCGTTACGCATCAAGATTTTATTGATGCAGAGGATTTTGATTGAAAGCTAGTAGACTTGACTACTTTGAAATTGGAAGTTGAAAGAGCATATATCACCTCTTTGTATTACTTTCTAGTTTCCTTCTAAATGGCCAAGGTATTATTTCAATTGACAGATCTCTATATGGGTTTCGGGTGATTTCTGATTTGCTCTTCAATGATTGAAAACCTTTCTTCTTCATATAATTATATGCCTTTTGTGGGGGGAGGGTATACCAAGTTCAGATGGAATATGTTCTGGTTATACTAATGCTAGACAAGTTGTGACCTCATGTGCTAGAACTCTTGGTTTGGTTCCTTGTTTCACACTTAACCCTCCTGATATCTTTTTGTGAATTTGTGATTTTTTGCTTATATGTTACTTTAATTTAGAAAATGGGTTTGATGTAAAGCTTTGGGGATCAAAATAATCTTAGTTTGGTGGGCGACTGGGTGGGTGATATTTTCTAGGTTTTATGGTGAATAAACTCACCAATTTGCATATCTTCAAACGGTTGGCTTCATCTAGAGAAGTTTCAAGGGAAGTAGGAAACTCATTCCACTATCAAGCCCATTTTTATGTCCTTTGTTTAATTTGTTGACTTGTCTATGGAACAACTGGCGCTACAAGAGCTTCTGTAGATTGTACTTGACAAAGGCGTTGCAAGAGACCTGAATAAACATGGACATCTGATTGAGAAGGTCAAGCTTGAAGACAATCATTCTGGTGCATGTGTAGGTCTACAACGAGTTGTGCTAATTAATTAATTGTTGTTATAATAAATGAAATACACAAGCTAAAATTATTGAGTGTTCAACTAAAACTATTTCTTGTAAGTGGTAAATATAACTATGTAAAATATTCGAAGGCGAATGTCGGAGTATCAAAAAATAATGTCGCTCTTTATGTAAGGTTGACTAAAAACAATGTCATACTACCATATCTTGTATGTGATAAGTATTCTTTGTCGAACATTTTTTTGTAAATTAAAACTACTTTCATATCATTTAGAAGAATAAGAATGTCGTATTACACAATAACAATGTCGCACCATTGAAGTTAAATAGTATCGATAGACTAGTTCGATGTTGTCATTCTCAACATTTATTATAAGCGATGAGCTCTTTTCTGTCAAAATGCATGATTCTCGCTCCCTCGTTGAAGTAGGCGAATGAGATTATGAGAACAAGAAGGATGATTCTCCTTAAATGGATTTTGTAAAGGTTGTTGTGAAATAAAGGTATATATAACTTTGATGAACACTTGGAGGTGGATGATGATATAGGGGAGGGTGTCGCTTGAGAGCATGTTTTATGTAGTTGGTTGCCATGATGCATCCTGTACATGTATACAATTCAGAGCATTCTTAGCTTTTGCATCATCACTGGAAAATTGCAGACATTATCACTATGTATTTGGTTAGTGAATATAATGTCAAGAGTAAAAAGCCCATATTGTTTCCATTTTGCGGTCCAACATCAAATTGATCCTATCAGCAAACGTGTATCCTATTTCATAATCCCATTTACACATATGCGGATGTCAGACTACCAAACAATAATGTCGCTCTTTACTAGAAATAATATCATACTACCATATCTTGTATGTGATAAGTATTCTATGTTGAACATTTCTTATAACTTAAAACTATTTTCATGTCATTTAGAAGAATAAGAATGTTGTATTACCAAAAAAAATGCCGCACGTTGAAGTTATATAGTGTCAATAGGCTAGTTTGATAATGTCAGGCCGCACAATGAAGTTACCAAAAAAAACAATATCACACTTCCAAGCAAATTTAATAGAAAGGAGAGAAAATATAGAAGTATTCTACGGAAATTATATCTTGTAAGAAGTAAGTTTATCATGTAATATGGTTGGATATGAATTACTAGTGACAATTACTTGAAATTAATAACCTTAGAATTCTTGTCATCGATTGAGCATTATCCCATCAATCCAATACAAGAATGTTAATAACATCATTTCTTCTATTCTCAATCTCATATGTTAACGCCTTACTTGAAATTGAAAATCTCACAATTCTTGTCATGTCAACCTAAACGAAAAACAATGTCACCATAGACATTCATTATACCATTTTGAAGTCAAATTACATACTTCATTGCTCTCTTGGTATGCATTACATACTTTAGTGTTGATTTTTTTTTTGCTGAAATCACCATTAATGGAAGAAGATGCTTTAATTTTGGAATAGAACGACAATACTAGACGTGGTCTTGAAGTTACAGGCACCAAAACTAGCACCTTTAAATCATCATTAATGGAGGAAAATGTTTCAAATGATTAAAAATCGATCTAGCAGCTATTATTAATTTTACATGCATGACATTATTACGAGTAATCTTGACATTATTTTTAGTAAGCCTGACATTATTTTTCGATAATTGTAAAAATAAATTCTCACCACTTAAAGAAAATCTGATTTTAATCCCAACGAATTTGAAGAGAGATATAATAGTAAGAGAAAAAGAGAATGGGTTAGAGAGAGAAACCTAGAGAGTGGTGGTCTGACAGGGTCGGTGCTGACATCATCTTTCTCCCCGATGGCTAAACGCATAAAATATCCCCCCTCCAAATCCTTCAAAAGCAAGAGCAACTCCATAACAGCCCCCAGAATTCTTCGTAGCTCCTCTAAAAGCCTTTCTCTACCTCCTTCCCCTGACCCTCAATAACCCACTTCTCCTAATGTTCATCCCGTTCTCGACCCACCACTCCCAGCTACTGCTGAGGTCCCCGCGCCCCCCGGCCCCGACAAGGTCAGATCCACTCCCCTCCCCTTCTCCCCCCAAGGTGACGCCTTCTGCACAGACACTCCCGGATATGGGTGATCTCGACCAACTCCGTCACCGCGCGACTAGTTCCCCTAAAACCTACAAGGAAGCCTTCATCGGGAATCGATCTGTTGGAAATGGGGTGAAGCTCCACCGTGTAGGAGGGATTAATGAAGACCTTGTTTTAATTGAAGCCAATGACATTGCTGACTCATGTCACTATTGGTCCACCGCCCTTGTGGGCTTTGTTCTTGGAGAAAGAACCCAATTTTAAGCCATGGAGAATTTTGTTCTGACCAAATGGATCCACGTTGCAAAACCTTCAATCACTATGAATCAGGCTGGTATTTTCCTATTTCGGTTTCCTCAACAATGTGATGCTGATATGATATTGGAAGGGGGTCCATGGCTTCTTGGAGGCGTGAAACCGATCCTCCTCAAAAAGTGGACGCCTGGCCTTATCTTGAAACCATGCTCGTTCAAAACTCTACCTCTCGCGATTTGGACAATTGCCTTGAGTTTGATTCTCGACGAGGATTGCAGGATTTCTAGTGTCGGCCATGATGGGATGAGTATCAGATTGATAATTGGATCGTTGATTGGCTAGATGCCCCACGATGGGCGCCAAATTGTTTTGGGGCGAAAAGATCGAACCGACCTGAATCGCCTTAAGAAGGGCAACTAGACAATAACAATATCGATTATATCTGAATGATCCAAATCAAACAAAGAACTAGATGAAATAAGATTAAATAAATGCAAAGACAAGCTTGTCTCCTTTGAATAAGAGACTGGTCGAATCAAATGATTTAATCGTCGGTCGCTTCAATATCGAAATGAAGAACTGAACTAGAGAATGATTGTAAAAACAAGTAGGAGAGTAGCGAATTGTGGCATGTATTCAGTAGGAGTAATGATGTCTCTCAAAAAACCTTATGAATCTAGTATTTATACATGATTTACATTATAAACTAATCTAGCCGTTCTCTTCCGGATTTCGTGGGAACCTTCGAACTGTCTTCCGAGATTCTCGTCAACGTCCTCCTTCCTTGGGCTCGTCTTTCCCCGCTTTCGCCGAGTCTGTTGATCTCGTTACTGAGATTGTAGGCCAATCAGATTGGGCTCCAAATATCTTGGCCCAACAGTGGACAATGGCGTAGTTGTTGGTGGCAGCCTTGCTTTCCCCTTACTTGTTCTTCCTCCTCCCCTCTTCCTCCATTGTTAGAGCTCCTAAGGTAAGAATTTGGGTAAAATCTTATTTTTCCCTAGTATTGGGTTTAGATCTTGCGCAAACTATTGAATATGTGTTAATTGGGTTGATTGGAAGGTTATTGAAGGTAAACTAAGTTAGATCCACATGATGAAGAATTGAAGATAGATTTGAGGGTGTTTTCTGCACTTTCTGAAAATCTGGGCACTTTTTGTAATTTATGGAAAGTTGTGGATGTGATTATTAGGTGAGGATTCCTTCCACTAGTATGAGGAATTTTACGGATTTTGATTTGGACATATACGCGACAAGTTATGTGTGTTTGTGCGATTTTGTGAAGGTTTATAACATTTGGGCCAAATATGTGATTTCTGGAATCATTGGTCTGGATCTGTAATTAATGGAAAACTGGTGGGTGATTCGTAATGCTGGAAAATGGACTGAGGTTGGTGATTTGATCGTCGCTCGAGATGAATCGGTGGAGTTGTGTTTCGCATTAAATCTTCTTAAGACAAGTTATTTGTGAGCATTTGTGTGTTATAGTCTAAGTTTAGGGGTCTTGATATCGTATGAATATTGAATTGTTTGATCATGTTTCAAGCATGAGTTTATCTAATATTGAATTACTCATACTTATTATATAGTCATGTGTTGATAAATGAATAATGAATGTTTGTGATTATAATAGTTTGTTATAAAGGTGATAAGCGGTATTTTACATAGCGCAACTAGTAGTTATTAGCATATTATTGTGGAGACTTTGGCTCGGTTTGGAGCTAAGTTGATGGTTGTGGTGCGGAGCTACATTGTGGACGTTTTGGATGCACTTACACGTAGAAGACGAAGCTCGAGGACACGGGCTAACATGAGCTGACGACGCGAGACAACACGGACGCGGGCTGACGCGGGCGGCGGCGGGCTGACGCGGGCGGCGGCGATCGCCGGAGGTCGCCGTTATTTCTCCATGGGCTCCAGAACGTTGGCGAGGCAAAACCGCGAGCGGAAGCGATCGCGGTTGGTCGCGGTTTCGGCGCGACTGAACTTTTCCCGTTTTTCCTTATTTGCTTGACGTTTCGTTTTTCTGAATTAATGGAGACTTTAAGTGATTTTCGATTAAGGTTTAGAAGGCACGTTTTTGTGCAGAGAGGGACCAGCGGATTTTTCCAATTCTCTCCTCTCATCTTCTACTCCTTTTTCTTTTCTCTTCCTCTCAAGAACCATTTCTAGTTTTACCATGTTTTCTCTTTTGGATTCGATTTGTGTGAAGAACATGAACCGGAACTAAAACCTTTGTTTTGCCTGGCGTGGAAGCACTCGATTGACTTGGTTGTAAGGTTCTTTTCTCTTGTTCGTCCCTTTGGTTATTTGGTATTGATTTCCTTGATTATAATTCGGTTCTCTATATTGTTGGCTAGATTGACATCCTAGTTCGATTTTATAGTTTTCTAATTGCTAGAATAGGGATAGACGGTGGAATCCCTAATCACTTGTAGCAACCACAATTGCATGAAATTGGTATATTGAATTCAATTGTGAGAAGGAAATTGATTTGCATTACATACTTGCGGTGTTAAGTTTTGTTTGCAATCCACTAATCTTATTCCCTATGCTATTGATTGAATCAACTTAGGAGGTCTTCTAGGTTTTCAATTAATAAGAATTAGCAAATACCGGTTGGCTTGTTAATTTACATAAGATCAGAATTGGGACAAATCCATAGGATTATGATGAACATGAAATGAACCGAATTACAACTTGGTTAATTGATGTGTGGAAACTTGCTAGGTGAAACTCTTTCTCCCATTGTTTAATCTGATTTTTGTGCTATTGCAATTGAGTAGTTTTAGTAGAAAACCAAATCCCCCCATTTGTTCTTTAAAGTTGATAAAGTAGTAGTTACATTGAAATTGACATTTTAACTCCCTTGGGTACGATTCCCTACTTGCATGCTATACTCTAGTTGCATATTAGGATTACTTTGATAGTGTGAACGACTGAAAAATATGCTACCAAAAGGAGTGACAATATTATGAATCTTGTTGGACGTTTTGGACTTACATGTTGTAGTTTAAGTTTAGAGTCATGGACTATGCATAAATATTATATCTCGGTTTATGCATGAATATTAAATATGAATTATGTATGAATATCTAACCTTCGATTGTGCATTTTATCGAATCTTAGATTATGCGCGAGTATTGAACTTCGAATTATGGATGAATGTTGAGATAGTTGGTAGTGTATTAAACATGTACATATATACGCGTATTGAGTACTAAATTGTCTCTATATGGTGTGATGTGTCGATAAATGATGTTGATTGTGTTAACATGAGATGTTGTTGATGATATGAGGATCATATGGATGAACATTGTTATATGGTTGACTTGAAGTAAAATGATATGTCAATTGAAATGTGGTATGATATACCTGTGGGTAAGGATGGTTCCGATCCCAAATAGTTTTAAACTATTTTCTACTGACGTGCTCCTCGACAGAGGGCTCCATCTGGGTGGAGTGGTTCGAGAGGTGCTCTACCATTTTAGGGGAGGTCGGGTCACCTAGCTAGTGACGCCATTTTTTATCCGTTGGTAGAGGTGGTAATACCCGCTATACGGGTTCAGAAGGTACCTTCGTGTCCAAGACATGCTTGGACATGTTTTCAAAACATTTTGGTACATGGATTTATAAATGAGTTTTTTTTAAAAGAAAAATATACTCGAGTATATAAATTTTGAATGATTTCTTAAAAGTTTAGAACTTGTGGTCTGATTAGAAATTGAGTGGAGTTCATGTAATCTAGTGTTGGATTCTCTATGAGTATGATATGTATGCTTGAAAGATCTAGTATTGCGACTATTCTAGTTGTAACTTTTCCTACATATTTATATATATGTGAAGTAACACTCTCTTCTATGTTATGATTGTTTGTAACTTTCTTGTCATGTGTTTATTGTCATCAATTTCGCTTATCCACAAATTTGTAGAGAATACTTTATCAATGTATCATGTCTAGCTGTAATATTTCTTGCATATTTGTATGTGTGTATATAATACATTCTGGTTGTAACATGCCCATTTGTGCCTTTGCAAGTCTATTTGTGACCCCTTGCTTGCACTATTGCACGTATTAAGTTATATATATAATTTGCTAGTCTAGTTGGATACTAACCCCCATTATCGTGGGGCTATGTCTTATAAATTGTCAGGTACTCTTCCACTCAGGATCAGCGTGGACGTCCATCAAGGTGAACACGATATTAGGGAAAGCTATGTGGGTGATATGGGATAAATTCTATTTCAAACGTTTTAGAATTCTCTGATTATATAATTTCCGCTGCGATAAATGTCGTCCTTGTTGAACTGTTTTATACTCGAGATTTAAATTATCAGTTTTATTGTCCTAACCATTGTAGAGTTTTATTCTTATAAAGTTGTATTCATAGGACCAAAACTTGGTTTATGATGAATTTAGAAATGACGGTTTATGCATGACCATCACATCTATGTTTTATATATATATATCTGATTTACCTTCTATTGGTTATTGTTTTGATATTTTATCCCCTAACGCTTTATGGACCCTTCGGAATTCACGGCACTGTAACACCTCAATTTGGGGTTGTTACATAAATAACTAAAAAATAAGTAGTACTCCGTACTACTCAAGTGTATATGGTATTTTTCTACCAAAAACAGTGTATATGGTCTTTTTCTACCAAAAACAATGTATATGGCCTTATATCAATACACGAAATTACTTTTTTAGTGGCAATAACAGGTGCTAATAAATCAATGTTTACCCCTTTGGTGAAATGTGGGGATATATCATGTCACAAGAACAAATCTTGAAACTATGATCAAAATATCTGAATGAATTATCATCTTCTTAATGAAACATGGCATTTACAGAGGGCATGTCTATGTGCACACATAAATCTATCTAAATGCACACTATATTGTGCGTTAACATTACCAGTACAACTCTGTGCGTATAACTTAACAGTACAAGGGGCAAAATCGGGAAAAAATCGAAAAAAGCCCAACAGAGCTGTGCGTTAAGAGTAAGACTTAATGCACACAAGCATGGACTGGGCCAGTAATTGGACTGAATAGCCCAATTGTACACGTGTGCGTTAACAGTAAACGCACAAATCCGTGCGTTAACTTTTAACGCACACATCAGTGCCAAAAACTAACCGTTAAAAATCCGATCGTTTGTGCATTAATTGTTAACGCACAAAATGTCATTTTTTCTAACGACGGAATTTTCACCCTATATATACACCCGCCCAAATCTTTCTCTTCCATATCCAAACACAACATTCAACATGTATTTTCCTAATGATGAAAGTGAGGAAAACATTTGGATACAAAGTCGAGAAGATGAGAAGTACGATTGGGTACAAGGTCGGAAAGATGAAGAAGCAGATGAAGAATTGAACAATGCTTGGATGTCGGGTTGCGAAGACGAAGCAAACATTTGGGGTCCGAGCGGCGATCTGTTCACGATTAGTGTTAATTTAGGTTATAATTAAGTTTGTATGAAGTAGTTATTATGAATTATAGCCATTAATATGATTTAAGTTATGAATTAATATGATATTACAATTTTTGTTGTAGCCATTAACAATTGATATTAGGTATGAACTAGTAGTTATATAGTTTAGCAAAAATTCATGGTTTATGTTATTAATTAATGACTTTGCAAATTTGTTGTATTATTAGTTTGTTATAATTGTAGACACTATAATAATCCATAAATAAAAAATAATTATAGGGAAAAGATTATGGAGAACAATTTCGTACTGGCCTAGTTTGGGAGAGTATGGATGAAATGGTTGAATGGGCGAGAGCGAGAGCAAAAGAGTGATAGTTTTGGTGAAACGTACCTCAAATCCGTACGTCGTTAGTTTGACATGCGATAGATATGGTGAACCGAGATCTGGGAGGCCGAAAGTTAATCTAGAAAATCCGGAGTTGTCGGTTCCGAGGATTTGAAAATGTAAATCGAAGAAGTGCGGTTGTAAATTTGAGCTATATGGGTGCTGTTTGAAAAACAAGCTAGGGTCTCTTACTCAAAGATGGGTCTTGGATGTTATACATAACACCCACAACCACATGCTTCGGACTAGCTTTCATGGGAATGAATTCATGGGTCGAATGACCTAGGAGGAGGAGGTCATGGCTAGGAGATGTGGCGATGGTTGCAAGACGCCGAAAGAAATTGTTTCGGAGTTGAGGAAAAACTTCCCGAGAAATGTAACAACAATGAAGCAGATTGCCAACTTTTTGCAGAAGCTCCATTACGAGGATCGTGGGGAGTTGACGGTTACCCAGTGGTTCCTTCATTGTTTGAAAGAAAATGGGTATCTTTTTATCCTCTTAGGAATGTGAACAAAGGGGACGAGGTGGAAATCCTGTTTTTTTCTCACCCGGAGTCGCTACGGTTGTTGAAGAAGTTCCCGCACGTGGTGATCATCGGCGCCACATACAAGACAAATAAGTATGTAATACATTTTAATAATAGTTAGTTATTTTTCTATGTGCCACAGTTTAGTTAGTTATATGCACTAAATATTGATACGTTTATTTCTTATGTCTATCAATAGGTATGATATGCATTTGGTGGAGATTGTTGGTTTTACCTGCACTCACAAGACGTTCAACATTGCGTATGCATTCACCTAAGCCCTTCGAAACTTGTTTGGGCAGTTAGGAGTAATGCCAAAGGCTATAATGACCGATTGTGAAAAGGCTCTCATCAAAGCTATTAAAGTAGTTTTCAAAGACGTTCCGATAAGACATCTCTTGTGTTGGGTCCATATTAGAAACAACATCGAGGCATATGCCGACAAGGTTATAAATGACAATGCCAAAGTCGATATGTTTACAAACCAGTGTTGGGGACGTTTTTGCTCGACCACCGAGGAAAAGGTACGAGGAGAGGCTCAGAGCATTGAGGACATCGTGGAAGAGCGGCCTTGTTGGATATATCAAGAGGGAATGACTGACTCCTTAGAAGGAAAGCATAGTAAGAGCGTGAACGTATTACACTCTTCACTTCTTGACGAGGACTTAAAACAGGTATCCTTTGAACATTGTGTAGTTGATTGTTTTTACTATTGGGTCTGAAAGTCGTAATAAGGAAAGAAATGTTTCCGTTTTGATAGGGTTGAGGGGATGCATCGTGTGTTGAAAGATATTGATGGGTCTGGAAGAGGAGGCTTTAACAGAGTGATCATGAGGATCCACCATACGATCATTCTTCAAATCGATACGATTAGGGCGACCATGAACAACTCACTGTCTACACGACCAATGGAGTTCAATGATCCAGGGTTTTCGGAGCTTGCATGAATGGTGTTTTCAAGGCTCTTCTGTAGAATGTCGGATAGGTGTTCGATTTTTTATTGGCCATGTATGATCGGATAGTCAAGGAGGACTATTCAAAAGTATTCGGCGATCACTAGGTGAGAGATTGCCTTGGGCTGTCGTGCGTCCACGATATTGCAAATGCCATCATTACGAGGATAACTCTCACTCTATATGACATTCACGACTTCTGGAAGGAATTGCATTGGGAAGAGAATCCAACAACATTTGCGCTTGCTGACGACAATGTTCCGATATCCATTCCAGAATTGAGATTGTGTGAGATGTGGTTGAGATTGCAAGCCCGAAATTTGAACAAAGCCACGTTATGGCAAGTGAGTGATCTGTATGTTGTCTTAGAGCATCCGGAAGAGAGTACGTTTATGGAGCCGACGGACATCTGTAGAAATTGAAGGCCAAGTGGTTCAAAGAACAAGGAAAAGGGGTCACTGACTAGGGAAAATAGCCTACATGAGCACGTAAGAGAAGACTTACTAATGTCTGAGAAGGGAAAGGGAAAGGGAAAGGGAAAGGGAAAGGAGAAGGCAAATGAGAAGGCAAAGGAAAAGGTGAAAGGGCCAGACCGTCCCAGAAAGCAAGCAAGTTTCGTGGTGATCGACGCTGAGGACATGCAATCCCAACCCCAACCAGAAGAATCACATGTTGAAGAGATGTACGTCGAGACACACGATGTGGGAGTCAGTCCCTTGAAGTGGCATGAAGAACCTATGCTTCATTGTGGGGTGGACTTTGGGGTTCAGAATATCGATTACTTTTGGTTTGGGTACATGATGTGGCTAAAACCTACCCGTAAGTGTACGGCCCACATGTCTTTAGTGGGTCGGCCCACATGAAAAAATCAGCAACTAAGCTAAATTCCTCTCGCCTCCGTCCGCATGCTCCAGGGAACTTGTAGTGGGCAGGTGTGGGATTTGCTTCATTTTGGGCCTTGGCCCAACTTCTAATTCATATGTATTCATGTGTAATGCTCATTGAAAATAGTCTTGTATTATCCTCTAAATTAGATCTAAAATGCCTGGAACATATAAAAAACGAGTGTAGACTCCGAATGCAAAATAATGCTAAAATTAATTATAAAATATATAAAATATGCATGAAAATGATCTAATCTAATATGCAACTAGACTCCTAAAATAAGTATAAATTAGGTGTTATCAAATTTCCCCAAACTTAAACCTTGCTTGTCCTAAAGCAAGAACGTAGTTTAAAATTTCACAAAAAATACAAAGGTTGTCTCTACCTAATCAATATCCGAGCAAGTCCATGCAAGCTTAAATATATAACAATGCAATCATCAAAGACATGCAAATAATCATTAAAGAGACAAGTTAGTTCATCCACTCTAGACCTCACTGACGTGCTGTCGTTCGTAGCTGTCAAATATAAAACCTCACAAATAAACTAGTATAGTCAATAAGTAAGGGTCGATCCCACAGGGAAGGAGCGAAACTAATGGTGGTTGCATGCAAGTCACTAAAAGGGGGGTTTGTAAGTTGGTCGGTCACAATCAAATCAAACACAACAAAGTAGATGAATGAAATATCAAAGAGAGAAAACACTTAGCCAAGTAATGTCCACATAAGTCATCCAACGGTTGTTCCTTGATTATGTCCTATCTTCCTATTCGGTTATTCCTGTCCTGATCTTGGGTAGATTCAAAGATCAACCAAACCTAAGAACCCTTACCAATGAATAACCCTAGCACCACTAGTGATTCAATCCAAAGGCAGCAATGCATATAAGAATTAACCAGGATACACATAACACCTCAACCAGAAGCATTCAACATGTAATCAATTCTCTACATAGATAAATTCCACAGTGGCAGATATAATCTATGCTCGCTACTTGAACTAGAGCGTTAGCCCAACAGTTCCCTAGTATTAGCAATATGAATGAAATCAATAAACCTAGGTGATCAATCTAGATAAACCAACAAATATCCAAATAAGAATTTGCGCAAGAGAAAATATCTAACTCAATAGGATAAGATAGATAGGAACAAAACCTCACAACCAGATGAATAAACTTATGCTTCTATTACCGGACTAAGCAAAAGAGGCTTAGCTCCTCATAAACATGATGAACTTCAAAAGTATGAAAAGTGGCAACTATGAAATGAAACTCTAGAATGGCGAACTCTCAAACCTAATGCTAAAGAGAGTATATATAGGGCTTCTAACAAATGACCTAGCCCAATAAAAAAAGAAACAGAATAAAATGAGAAAATAAGAAAAGAAAACAGAAAAGATAGATTCGGGAAAAGTCTGAACTTCCTGCGTTGATGACCCGCGATCGCGGCCCATGGACCACGATCGCGGCCCCTTGTGGCTCCGCGCTCTTCACACTTCTCCGCGCCTGTAGATAATTCTCGACTTGCCTCGAGGAACCGCGATCGCGGCACCCTTGCCCGCGGTCGCGGTTAATGCTCGGCCTTTACTCCTTGGCTTCGCCTCCTAACCTATCCTCTTCACTTCCTTGGCGTCTTCTCTTGGTGGCTTCCTTCCTCAGTGTCTCCTATGATATCCAAGATAGCTCAAACACTTCCAAAAACACCAAACTTCGCCCCCAAACGCCATACACATGAATGTGTCTAAATCTACCCGAATGACACCAATAAAACCCTCTAATAACTCTTAGTTAAGCCCTACAAAGTAGTGCTTATCAAACTCCCCCATGCTTAGATCTTTGCTCGTCCTCGAGTAAACTAATAAAGAGTCTACTCCTCCAATGCAGCACCCAAGGTCTCAGGAAGCATGTCCTCCAACTAAGAGTCACCTAACCCATGTCAAGCTCCTGGCACCAATCTCATTCACAACACATCCACAACTCAACCAGCTTAAAGGGCAAGCAGAGTACTTTCCCCAAGCTTAACTCAAACATCCAATGGTGTGAGTAACCTCTAATCCTAGCCTCCATCTATGACTCCTTATGCCTCCCAGAGTGACCTACCCGACAATCCTTCTTCGACTCCTCTTCTTATGCCGCCCCGTCGGTAAAATGAGATCATAGAAAACTCTCATCTTCTTTTCACTCATTTTGCCTAGGAGCCCTTTCGGGTTTCCATCCTAGCCACTCATATTTTTTTTCATATGTGTGCTCACATAAGCTTACGTCACTCAGACACCTTCTTACCCCATCCTAGCGCTGGTCCGGGCCACTTGTTTTTTACCCAAGCCGTCCTTTCGGGTTTTCGACTTGTCCCAGGATTTTTGTTTTTTTTTTTGAAATTGAAAATGCTGAAATTCAAAGTACAATGCTGGAAGAGAAATATGTACAAGATAGGTAGTGAATACTTCTACTCCCCCATGCTTAAATCATGCATTGTCCTCAATGTATGAAGGACAAATAAAAAGATAAGGGGAAAAATAGAAGTACTCACTGGGGTGGAGTCCATAGGTGTTGAAGAAAGCCTCAGCTCTCCTGTGCAGATGAACCACCTGGTCCTCAACGGTAGTGAGGTGGTTGTCCAGGCAGTCGGCGTGGTAGGCAAGGTTGACCTCCATGTTGCGCTGCCACTCAGCGCTCCGCCTCTCGTGCTCCTCCAGGCGGGTGGAGATTTGGCTCTCCCACTCAGCGCTTCTCCTCTCATGCTCCTCTAGCCTCTGGGAGATGCCGCGTTCCCACTCGGCGCTTCTCCGTATCTGCTCATCATGCCTCAGCTGCAGGTTCGTGATTCTGTCCAGGAGTTGGTCCCAGGGAGCCCCTCTAGAAGCACTACCAGATCCAGATGCCTGGTGAGTGTAGTCAGGATATACAAGAGGGCCCCTGGAACCCGGCGGTGATGGCACATCTCTCTCCATGTCCTCTGCCGCAGTCTCTTCCTCGTCGTCGTCGTCATCCCCTTCCTCATCGGACGACGATCTCTGCTCCCCGTCGGCATAAAGGTAGAAATCCCTCGCCCGGGGCCCAAAAGGCATCGGACGAGGCAACCTCATGCGGTGTATGTTGCCGGCCAGGGAGAGCCAGGTGTACTCTCCATCGCGGGCCTCCAGCAGATGGGACCTCCGCATGAGCCTGATATTGTATGTGTAGCTCTCGTCGGGGAATTCCCAATGGTCCGCGAGGACCTCGTACTGTCGGGCGATAAGCGTCACCATGCCTCCCATGGAGATCTTGCCGCCCTTCTTCTCTCTCAGTCGTAGGCAGCTGGAGAGAAATAGCTCGACTCAGTCGGGGATGGTGTGGCTCTCTGGTGTCAAACACCAAAGCACTGTAAGGTCCTGCCTGGAGTCCTTGTTCACCTCCCCCTGTCCCAGGAAGGTCATGGCTAGCACCTTGTGCGCCAGCCTCAAACAGGGATGCGTCAGCTTGTAGTTGTACTCGCCGGCGCTGGGGTTGATCACATCCCGGGTCGCACCTTGCCAGAAGAACTCTGGCAAGGCGCCTGCAGCTTCCCAATCCTCGGTGGGCTCCTCAGTAACGCCAAAAAGGCCCCGCAGACCTTGGTAGGATATTCTTCTTTTCTACCCTAATAGGTTGAACGTGATACCGTCGTCGTGGCGTTCCAGCGTGGCCAGGAACTCCAGGGTCAATTCATCGGATGTCGGGGCAGACAAGTCAATGAAGTTACCGAGCCCAGCAACTGATGAGTGCAGTCCTCCAAACCGAGTTGTGTCAGCGTCGGTCGATCGTAGAATTTCGTATGGACGATCTTCCGCTGGTTGAACGTCTCGAAATAGCGCCGATGCCTCGGGCTCCTCATGTTGGCTATGAAAGCAGACATGGTGGGAATAAGGAGCTAGAAGCACGAAAGGAATACCGGAGGGGCCCGCGATCGCGGGGTGTGGGCCGCGGTCGCGGTTTATGCTCGAATGAAGTCCTTTGGAGAAGAAGGGCCGCGATCGCGATGCTTGACAGCGGCGATCGCGGTTTCTGGGCTACAGAAAACTTCAAATAAAAATGGCTCTGGTGGTCCTCGGTGGCGCTACGGTGGTCGCGGGGCTGCAGGCGATGGTCCGGCGATCGCGGCTCGTGAGGCAATGAGAAATCCGAGTGAAAAATGGAGATCTCACCCAAACGACGTCGCGGTGGCGGGACGATGGTCGCGGGGTTGCAGGGTGTCATCGCGGTGGTCGGAGTCGGAGATCCGAGTGTTTGGAGAGTGAGAGCGTGCGGTGGAGGTGTTGTAAAATGCCTCCGCCACGCCTCACTCTTATAGGCTCGACGACGAGATACCGCGATCGCGGGGTTAATGCCCTGCAGCGTAACAGTCGGTGCGAGTTACGAGGGTTTGACCGCCTCGGAAAACGCGCCGAAAATAAATTCTATGGGCCATTTATTATTATTATTATTTTTTTTTTATTATTATTATTTTTTTATTAATTTTTTTTAGAACTAAACTCCGTGGTGGAACCGCGATCGCGGGTTGCTGGGGTCGGGGCTCCGCTGCAAAGTTAGTTCTAGTGGCCCACAGAAGAAAGAAAAAGAAAATAACAACTAATGTAACAAAATTAAAAACAGTAACAAATCCTAACGAAAACAAAAGACAAAGATGAGTTCAGCAACTCATACCTCGGGTTGCCTCCCGAGCAACGCCATAGTTATCATCGCGGCACAACGTCTTACTGTACCTTCTCAACCTGGGTTGCCTCCTGCAACCGTACTCTGTACTCTTGAATCTGGGGGATGCTCCTGAATGGACTCCAGCCTGTGCTCTACCTTCCTCCGGTCAAATTCCATGCTTATCGTACCTATGCCCACGTCGATCTTTGTGTTGGAGGTCTTCATGAAAGGCCTCCCTAGCATTACTCGTCCTCCTTGTTTCCCTGTGTTCATGACGAAGAAGTCTGCAGGGAAGACGAGGGTGTCGACGCTCACCAAAACGTCCTTCACAACGCCCCCTTGAATGATGACGGAGTTGTCGCCAGTTGGATGACAATTTCCGTGCTTTCTAGTGGTCCGACATTGAGGGTGTTGTAGACGGACAACGGTAGGACATTGATTGAGGCCCCCAAATCTAGCAATGTCTCGCTGAACTCGGTTTCCCCAATCTTGCAGGGTACGCTAAACATCCCGGGATCTTCACACTTTTTTGGGATCTTCTTTTGCATCACAGCCGAGACATCCTTCTTGACTTTCTCCTTTTTCTTCGACCGCTCCTTTTGCTCCTTCTTGAGCTTGCATAGCTCCCTCAAGAAGTTTGCAAAGCGAGGCATCGTTTTGCTCAATTGGGGAGTCACCTTGTATTTCCTGAATGTCTCGTACATTCCCTTCAGTCCCTCAATGGGTTCGTCATCTTCTAGCACAACAGGGAATGGCACTGGGATGTGAAAATATCCCTCTGGGTAGACATACCGCGTCATAAATGTAAGTGGAGACGACTCGTTTTCCGAAGTTTGATCGCAGTTTTCACCCCGCGATCGCGGTTCTTGCACTGGGGCCCTGCGGTCGCGGCTATCCTGCCCGCGATCGCACTTAATCGGCGCATCTTGCCCATTCTCTTGCTCAACAGACCCGCGATCGCGGCAAATTGCCTGCGGTCGCGGTTCCTCCTCGTACTTCTCGGTTGGTAGCTTTTCTTCTTCATGCTCCCATCTGGGCCTTGACGTCATGGAGTTGACGTTTTGCCTTGGATTTATCTCAGTTTGAGATGAGAGTGCTCGTGACTCTCTAGCTTCAAGCTTGCTAACCGCTTGGGAGATCTGCCCCACCTGTTTCTCTAAGTTCTGTATGCTGGACTTGGTCTCGTGTTGAAACTGAACCATGTTTTGCTGCATGGTTCCCACGGTCTGCGTCAGCGTAGTCATATGCTGCGCCAGTGTGTTGACCTGGTCCTCAAGATTGGTGGTGCGGGGAGCTCCCTGCCCTTGCGGTCTTTGATCTGTTTGGCCTCTGAACTGCTGGCCTCCTTGAAACTGCCTCTGGGGGTACTGCTGCTGCTGCTGGTATTGCTGAGGGGGTCTTGGTCGGAACTCAGGGGGGTTCTCCACGTTCTGCGTGTTCCCGTACCTTAAATTCGGGTGATCTCTCCATCCGGGATTGTAGGTACTGGAATAGGGGTCGTACCGTGGTCTTTGTTGGTACCCCCAACAGCGTTGACTTGCTCAGTGGACTCCTCGTGGAGTGTAGGACATGCGTCAGTTGCATGCGAAGTAGCATAGCAAAATTCGCACTCCTTGACCCTCTACGGTCCTTCCTTCCTCATCAAAACCTTGATCATCTCTTTCATTTCGCTCATGTCTTTCACCATAGATGGGGGAGCATGATCACTTGTAGTGGCTTTCACTGCCTGGGCGCTCGCCCTCTTACTGAATTGCCTTTAGCCTTCCGACAACTCGCTGAATATCTCAAATGCTCTGGCAGGTGTCTTGTTCAGTATGTTGCCTCCACATGCCGCATTCACCATTCGTCGCTCTTCATCCAGCAATCCCCCATATAGGTATAAGACCAAATCTTGGTCTGAGTACCCGTGGTAAGGATAGCTGGAGCACAACCTCTTGAAACGCTCATAGTACTCGTAGAGCGTCTCCGTCCCATGCTGCTCTATGTTGCTCAGGTTGCGCTTGAGACTGTTCAGCTTTGTTGCTGGAAAGTATTTCTCCAGAAACGCCTTATTCATCTTTCCCCAGGTATTGATGCTACCTGGGGTGAGGTAGTAAAATCATTCGTTGGCTGAATCCTTAAGCGCGAAAGGAAAAGCCCTCAACTTGATTTGGTCCTCCGTTACGTTGCGTGGCTTCATGGAGGTACACACGGCGTGAAACTCCGAGAGATGCTTGTTTGGGTCCTCTCCATTTAGCCCATGTAACTGGGGAAAAAGATGGATAAGCCCAGACTTGAGCTCAAAGTTCACTCCCGCTGGGAGCTCAGGGAACTCTACGGCCAGTGGCTGCTGCTCCAAGTTAGGAGCAGTCAGCTGCCTCAACGTGGGTGGATTGTCAGCCATCACTTATTCTTCGTCGGTCTCTTCCTGCAGTATCGCTCTAGGTGGATCGGCCAAAATCGCTGCTGCCCTCCGATTCTCCCTCAATGTCCGCTCAATCTCTTAATCGATAGCTAAAGGTGGAGAGTCAGCAGTATGGGTGTGGACCATAAGATAGGTCCACACACACAAGCAAACACACAAAAATTTCGAAACACACACAAAAACACCAAAAGCTCAAAACTTGCTTCCCCGACAACGGTGCCAAATTTTGACGTGCTGTCGTTCGTAGCTGTCAAATATAAAACCTCACAAATAAACTAGTATAGTCAATAAGTAAGGGTCGATCCCACAGGGAAGGAGCGAAACTAATGGTGGTTGCATGCAAGTCACTAAAAGGGGGGGGGGGGTTGTAAGTTGGTCGGTCACAATCAAATCAAACACAGCAAAGTAGATGAATGAAATATCAAAGAGAGAAAAAACTTAGCCAAGTAATGTCCACATAAGTCATCCAACAGTTGTTCCTTGATTATGTCCTATCTTCCTATTCGGTTATTCCTGTCCCGATCTTGGGTAGATTCAAAGATCAACCAAACCTAAGAACCCTTACCAATGAATAACCCTAGCACCACTAGTGATTCAATCCAAAGGCAGCAATGCATATAAGAATTAACCAGGATACACATAACACCTCAACCAGAAGCATTCAACATGTAATCAATTCTCTACATAGATAAATTCCACAGTGGCAAATATAATCTATGCTCGCTACTCGAACTAGAGCGTTAGCCCAACAGTTCCCTAGTATTAGCAATATGAATGAAATCAATAAACCTAGGTGATCAATCTAGATAAACCAACAAACATCCAAATAAGAATTTGCACAAGAGAAAAGATATAACTCAATAGGATAAGATAGATAGGAACAAAACCTCACAACCAGATGAATAAACTTATGCTTCAATTACCAGACTAAGCAAAAGAGGCTTAGCTCCTCATAAACATGATGAACTTCAAAAGTATGAAAAGTGACAACTATGAAATGAAACTCTAGAATGGCGAACTCTCAAACCTAATGCTAAAGAGAGTATATATAGGGCTTCTAACAAATGATCTAGCCCAATAAGAAAAGAAACGGAATAAAATGAGAAAAAAAGAAAAGAAAACAGAAAAGATAGATTCGGGAAAAGTCTGAACTTCCTGCGTTGATGACCCGCGATCGCGTCCCCTTGTGGCTCCGCGCTCTTCACACTTTTCCGTGCCTACAGATAATTCTCGACTTGCCCCGAGGAACCGCGATCGCGGCACCCTTGCCCGCGGTCGCGGTTAATGCTCGACCTTTACTCCTTGGCTTCGCCTCCTAACCTCTCCTCTTCACTTCCTTGGCGTCTTCTCTTGGTGGCTTCCTTCCTCAGTGTCTCCTATGATATCCAAGATAGCTCAAACACTTCCAAAAACACCAAACTTCGCCCCCAAACGCCATACACATGAATGTGTCTAAATCTACCCGAATGACACCAATAAAACCCTCTAATAACTCTTAGTTAAGCCCTATAAAGTAGTGCTTATCACTCACTTAGGAAAAAGAATATATAATCACTCTCGCTCATGTGTTTAGGGTAAGTATTTCGCTCAAATCTCAACTTTGAAAACTCATCTACCATAAGCTTGCATCAATGTCTTAAATCTTCACCACTAGGGACCTTGTACATGACATAAATTAAGAAGACTTTTATTGGGTTGTAATGGGGCCAGGTAAAAAGAAAGGTATGGATATAATTTGGCCATGTGGTGCTAAATCCGGGAAAGAGAAACTAACTAAGACAACACCAAATTTAGAGGATTTCACGTACCATTCTTTTCAACAAAACACTCTTTATTCTTGGCTCTTTTTTTTCAATTCATTTTTTTTCTTTTTTTTCTTCCCAAAAGCCAAAACACTTTCAACAATACCACACCATACAAATAACTCCCCCAAGCTTGGCTTGCAACCATAAAAACAAACAAACAAATCATCCTAATTCCCGGATGGGTAAAAGGCTAATCATTAGGCTCGGGATATTTTTGTGGAGCTTCCAAAGAAATAGGCTAATTAGACTCAATGGGCTTCAAGCAGAGGAATAACATATATGGGTGGTAAAGGGAAATATAGGCTAATAAAAATAATGCCTCAATCATGTTTATATCATGCACAAAAGCCATAAATGTGGTCTCAAAATAAGTTCTAAACGGAATTTCTAGAGATAAAGCAATCAAAGTGAGAATCACACACATGAAAAGAAAAAGAGGACTCAAGTAAGTGCAGTCCTAAGGCTCAAAAGCTCACAGGTTATTTGTCTAGAATTTCAGTTCTAACTAGTCTCAATAAATGACTAAATACATACTCTAACTCAAACATTGAAAAATATAAAAATTCTCATCAATATGCTTGAAATCAATTACAATATTAACAACCGAAATATTTCGAGAGGAATTTCGCAAGACAAACAAACAAAGCAAAGCATGAGAATCATATCAAACACCTAAAATGCAATGTTTGATGTATGAAATGTTATGAAAAACACACACAAAAATTACACTAAAAACACTAAAATGCAAACGGAGTTACACATGGAATTATCACTCCCCCAAACTTAAATTCTACATTGTCCCCATTGTAGAAATAAAAGAAAGAGGAAAAGAAACTCACCAAAAATTCAGGCCTTCAAGCACCTTCACAATGTACTCGAGGGTTGATTTGGAACAACACCAACTCTTTGCAAACCAAAAGAATGTTCAGGAATTTCCAGCAGTACTTGTCGTAATTGAACCTGTCCCAGACAAACCAAAGGAACACAAAGAGCAACAAGCAAATACCAAACTCAAGTGCATACACCAACCAAAGCATCATACAAATCTCCAGCTAATTTGGCAATTCAAGCACAACCATTATCATATAAAACCAATTCAAATGCATGGAGCCACATATTAAATACCACATCAGGATGGTCAAGAAAGGCGTGAAACCACATATGAAGAACCATTGAACATCCGAACATAACGACTCACCCAAATAAATAAAAAAACAGTAAGAGCAAATACCAATGTGATGTGCGGTTCAAGGTGGGTGCGAGGCGGCACGGATCTGGCGGTGGACAGACTTCCGCTCGGCTGCGAGGGCAGGTGGATCGCGATGCAATTGGACGACCCGGGACGTGGTCCGGTGGGTGCGAGGCTGGTACGAGAAGAGGAGAGCTTGTGCGGTGGGTTTGCGGCAGCTCGCAAGCAGGTCGGGGCACGGATCTGGCTCGGGGCTCCTTTCAGCAGATGGTGAAAGAGATGGTCGCCGGTGGGTCAGGGCAGCATGGAGAAGCAATGGTGGAGACAGGGCAGCAGAGGCGGAGGTTCGAGCGGGATGGTCATGGTGAGATGGAGAAGGTGAGGTATGAGGAGGGAATCGGGGTGGGAACGGCGGCAGGAGATTGGAAAAAGTAGGGCTGTGCATCCGATCTAAACCGGACCGGACCGGACCGCTTTTTCCGGTCCGGTCCGATGGACCATTTTTTTTGGAAATCTTGGACCGAAGACCGGACCGGACCGGTATGATTCGGTCCGGTCCGGTTTCCGGTCCGGTCCGGTCTTGGACCGCTTGGACCGGTTTACATATTTTTTTTACTTTTTTGTTTTATTTAAATGAAAATTTAATTATTTTTTTTCTATTTTTATAATTATTATGTATAAAATTAGACAATATACTTTGTGATTTATTTATATTTATACTAAAAACTAATTTTTAATAATATTATAAGATATTAATATATAAAATTAAATTTAAAAAATAAAAAACCGGTCCATCCGGTCCGGACCGGAAACCGGCCGGGTTTGGACCGGACCGGACCGGAACCGGAATTTTAAAAAAATATGGACCGCGGATTGGACCGTATTTCTCCCGGTCCGGTCCGGTCATTTTCGGTCCGGTCCGGTCCATTTTTCCGGTCCGGTCCGAATCTGCACACCCCTAGGAAAAAGAAACAGGGAAGGGAAAGAAAGAAACAGGGAAAGAGGAGGAAAAGAAAGAATAGATTTTTTTTTAAAAAAAATGTGGTGAAAATCGCACGGCGGTGCGTTCCGGTGCGATGCTCTCGTAAAAAGCCAAATTAAATTAAATTCAACCGTACGGCTGATGCATTTTCTGGAATTTACGAGAAAACACCGCTTTTTTTTCAAAGAAAAAAAGAAGAAGAAAGCTTACCTCGGGTTGCCTCCCAAGTAGCGCTTATTTTATTTCGTCAGACAGACCTTTACTAGTGTTAAGGACTCGGATCGGGCGGGTCGATAACACCCAACTCAATCGGATCAGACTCTTTGTAAGGCTTAAGTCGAATCTTGCGCACTCTGAAATACCCCGAGTTCTTATACCATAGCTCAACAGAATCATTTTGAAGAACTCAGTTCAGGTAATATGGACCGGACCATCTTGTACTCTTGCTTCTCGAAAACGTAATCGACTTATGATGATAGAGAATCACATGATCCCCTTCCTTAAACTCAGTTCGATCTTGTTCAGCATGACTTCTTTTTCTCTTTTTTCGCCTACTCCGACCTTTTTTCTCTGAAATAGCCTCCACCTTGGGTTCTTGGATTTCCAATGCAATCTGTGATGACAGGATTACATCGGACAATATATCAGGAAGCTTTTCTTGCACCTTGCATCAAGTATTAGTGTTAGCGGTCGAGGTAGCTATATGTGATAACTCAAACTTATCAAGCATAGGGTCCTCCTTGGTCAACTGGATAAGCTCTCTTCTATCAAATTGTGGCTTTCCCCATTCTTTTTCACCCCGTTGTAGAATAGTAGTGCAACGTCCAATATAATGCACTTCAGGTGGCTCCATAGACAACTTTGGATTAACCAACTCAACATTTTGATCTTTCAGCTTTTGATTTTGAGTGGTTAATGTATCTACTTGAGTCCTCAAAAGGTCCACCGTACCTAAAAGGGATGAATATTGGGTTACTAGAGGTTTAAGCACATTTACAACACATTCTTCAAGACATTGAAGAATCTTTTCAGCCTTCCTATCTTGTCTTAAGATGAAGTCTTCAAGCATACGATTTTGAATGGACTTATTGGGCTCAAGCTAGAGCGGTGTGTGTGATGGTGTCATCCAACTAGGAGTGAGGAATTCAAATTTCTCTCAATTATCTCTCCCAAAGTTAAATGACAACATGTATGATCATGATCTACAGCTCCACAAGACTCACAAAAAAGGTTAAAAGTAGTTGGGTTTGGATAACCCAAATTAGAATTTTCAAAGTCATACCTTTGAGTACTTGTATTAGGTATAAAAGAAAGATAGGGGTGAGAATCTACCTCATACATACATGAATCCATTTGTTCGAATCTTTCTGAATAGCCTGAAAAGAAAAGGAAGAAAAAAAATCAAAGAAAAAATAATGACCTAGACTCACCAATAGAGGTGACAACTAATATTAACAACTTGGTCCCCGGCAACGGCGCCAAAAACTTGATGTGGCTAAAACCTACCCGCAAGTGTACGAGATCAGTTGTAGTAGTCAAGTGTCGATCCTACAGAGACCAATGTAATATTAATTGAAACGCTACCAGTGAACTAGGCCGGAAAGATATGAAATTTGGGAAAGTTATAAATAAGCTAACTAATAAAAACAAATAAAATGGGATAAAATCAATGGGATAAATGTGTCTAAGGTTAATGATCACCGCAACGATACAACAGTAAATAAAATCACATTTCACCTGAATCTAGTCCAAATTATTTGAAGGTAGGCTATCTAAGGTAATCTACTAACTCCTTTCAGACGATAGTAAACGTGTCTGGACTAAACTAACAATCGATGTCGCGCATAGCTAATTTCATCCAAATCCTTTAACGTACTCAGAGTCTAGGAATAAACTGAAATAACATTCGATGTCGCGCTCCGCTAATCCAACTCAAACCTAGAACATCTACGATAACCTATTAATCATCAAGAGTAATTAAGTTGATGTCGCACAAATAACACTCAGGTTCAATTCCTAGGATTCCAGTAGAAGTTATCACATCTCAGTCTTAAACCCTACCTGACTACCTATTAAAGTTATCACCTTTCAATCTCAAACCCTAATAGGATCTAATTCACATAAGCTACTATGGGCATAAAACATCTAGGAACGAATCAAATATTATTTCAATTCAGACAAAGAAATAATTCTAAATACATACGTATCGTCGGGATTGCCCTAACCTTAGAACTAGGAATTTAGCCAAGCATAATTGAAGACATATTCAACAGATTTAAACTAGCCAACAACACATATGAATTATTTAATAAATACGGGAGATAAAAAAAATTAGTCTCAATGTAAAAAATAATTCAAGTTGACAAATGCTAGAACAATAATACCAAAATCTTCAAAGTGCTAAAATGCCAAAATCCCTCTTGAAATCCAAGTGCTCCTGCAGCAAAGGTCTCAAACTCAAAACTAAACTATACTAAAACCTCTTCATCCAAATCCTTTAACGTACTCAGAGTCTAGGAATAAACTGAAATAACATTCGATGTCGCGCTCCGCTAATCCAACTCAAACCTAGAACATCTACGATAACCTATTAATCATCAAGAGTAATTAAGTTGATGTCGCACAAATAACACTCAGGTTCAATTCCTAGGATTCCAGTAGAAGTTATCACATCTCAGTCTTAAACCCTACCTGACTACCTATTAAAGTTATCACATTTCAATCTCAAACCCTAATAGGATCTAATTCACATAAGCTACTATGGGCATAGAACATCTAGGAACGAATCAAATATTATTTCAATTCAGACAAAGAAATAATTCTAAATACATACGTATCGTCGGGATCGCCCTAACCTTAGAACTAGGAATTTAGCCAAGCATAATTGAAGACATATTCAACAGATTTAAACTAGCCAACAACACATATGAATTATTCAATAAATACGGGAGATAAAAAAAATTAGTCTCAATGTAAAAAATAATTCAAGTTGACAAATGCTAGAAAAATAATACCAAAATCTTCAAAGTGCTAAAAGGCCAAAATCCCTCTTGAAATCCAAGTGCTCCTGCAGCAAAGGTCTCAAACTCAAAACTAAACTAAACTAAAACCTCTTCATCCAAATCCTTTAACGTACTCAGAGTCTAGGAATAAACTGAAATAACATTCGATGTCGCGCTCCGCTAATCCAACTCAAACCTAGAACATCTACGATAACCTATTAATCATCAAGAGTAATTAAGTTGTTGTCGCATAAATAACACTCAGGTTCAATTCCTAGGATTCCAGTAGAAGTTATCACATCTCAGTCTTAAACCCTACCTGACTACCTATTAAAGTTATCACCTTTCAATCTCAAACCCTAATAGGATCTAATTCGCATAAGCTACTATGGGCATAAAACATCTAGGAACGAATCAAATATTATTTCAATTCAGGCAAAGAAATAATTCTAAATACATACGTATCGTCGGGATCGCCCTAATCTTAGAACTAGGAATTTAGCCAAGCATAATTGAAGACATATTCAACAGATTTAAACTAGCCAACAACACATATGAATTATTCAATAAATACGGGAGATAAAAAAAAATTAGTCTCAATGTAAAAAATAATTCAAGTTGACAAATGCTAGAACAATAATACCAAAATCTTCAAAGTGCTAAAAGGCCAAAATCCCTCTTGAAATCCAAGTGCTCCTGCAGCAAAGGTCTCAAACTCAAAACTAAACTAAAACTCAAGTAAAACCTAATCTAAAGCTAAAGTTACGTAATTCTTCCTCTCCAACAAAGCTGCTCCCCTCCTTTGTAAAGCACTGCAGCCTCCATGTCTTTAGTGGGCCGGCCCATATGAAGAAATCAACAACTAAGCTAAATTCCTCTCGCCTCCGTCCGCATGCTCCAGGCTTGTAGTGGGCAGGTGTGGCATTTGCTTCATTTTGGGCCTTGGCCCAACTTCTAATTCATATGTGTAATGCTCATTGAAAATAGTCTTGTATTATTCTCTAAATTAGATCTAAAATGCCTAGAACATATAAAAAACAAGTGTAGATTCCGAATGTAAAATAATGCTAAAATTAATTATGAAATATATAAAATATGTATGAAAATGATCTAATCTAATATGTAACTAGACTCCTAAAATATGTATAAATTAGGTGTTATCATTTTTTTAACAATGTTATGGATGTACGTTCAGACGGACACTGTGGATATCGGTCTTTGGTTGTACTTAAAGGGATGAGTGAGGGTCAATATCCCTTGATCCGTAGCGCGCTGGCAAAGGAGTTGCGTGCCAACCGAAAAATGTGGGAGCCGATATGAGAACTTACACGAGATCCAGGGTCATGGGATGATCTAATGGTTCAAATTAACTATATGAAGACCCCTTGCGGCAAGGATTATTGGCTTGACATGCCATTTATGCGTTTAGTGTTTGCCACGGTGTATAACGTTGATGTGGTCGTCTTATCTTGGTACCCTTTATTGTGCATACCAATAAGGCCGTCTGGACCAAGCCTCACTCCTCCCTCACAAATTTCGGCGATAGCATACATAGGGGATCCCAACCACTAGATACCGGTAATGCTTTGTCTCTCTACTTGTACTTCGATGTAGTATGAAGTATGAAGAAGTCGAGAATTATAGTTTATACTAATGTATTATTATGATTTCTTGATAACAGTTATCACTTGTATTATATACTAGTGTGATATGACGAAGTCTTATGAAATTATCACTTGAACTTTATACTTACGCTATATCATGAAGTATGAAGAAGTCGAGAATTACAGTTTATACTAATGTAATATTATGATTTCTTAAGAAATTATTACTTGTACTATATACTAATGTGATATGACGAAGTCTTATGAAGTTATAACTTGAACTTTATACTTACGATATAGCATGAAGTATGAAGAAGTCGAGAATTATAAGTTATAACTTGAAGAAGTTGAGAATTAGAGTTTATACCGATGTAATATTCTGATTTCTTATCAAATTATTACTTGTACTATATACTAATGTAATTTCATGAGGTATTATTAAATTACTACTTTAGTAGTTTTGCGTTTTTGGCCGTTTCTATATTAAATTCACCTATTGGGCCTAGTTTGGGCCAATTTCGTAGTTTTTGAGCTTTAGGCCATTTTTTATTAATCTCACATATTGGGCTCAAGCTTGGGCCAATTTTGAGGTTTTTGCGTTTTGGCCCATTTCTTCAATAATCCTTACTGTTGGGCCTTATTGGGCCAATTTAATAGTTTTTGAGTTTTTGGCACATTTCTTGAATAATCCTTATCATTGGGCCTAGTTTGGGCCAATTTTGTAGTTTTTGAGTTTTTGCCCATTTCTTGAATAATCCTTACTATTGGGCATAGTTTGGGCCAATTTCGTAGTTTTTGAGTTTTTGACCCATTTCTTGAATAATCCTTACTATTGGGCCAATTTTGTAGTTTTTACGTTTTTGGCACATTTCTTGAATAATCCTTACTACTTGGCCTATTTTGGGCCAATTTTGTAGTTTTTGAGTTTTTGGCCCATTTCTTCAATAATCCTTACTATTGGGCTTAGTTTGGGCCAATTTCTTAGCTTTTGCATTTTTGCGGTATTTCTCGATTATTCTCATCTATTGGGCCTAGTTTGGGCCAATTTCGTTGTTTTTGTGTTTTTGGCGTATTTCTCAATTATTCTTATCTATTGGGCCTAATTACTTCTCATTTCGTAGTTTTCGCGTTTTTATATTATAATCGAGTCGTATTAATCAATTCTATAAGTATGAAAAGTAAAAACAAAACAAATACATCACATAAATTCAATACAAACGTCAAACATACAAAATACAACAGATAGTCCTAATCTCCACCAGACTGACTCCAACTACCCTCCCCGTGCTCGTGTATAGAATCATGAAAACGTTGTGGTGCACGAGGTGGAGGGGGGGCCATCGGAGGAGTCTCGTCAGTCAGCATATGCAGTAAACGACTCATGAGCTCCTCAACCGTAATAGCGCTCCTATCCCTCGGTGTCTCTAAATACCCATTAGAATTTATATATGACAAAAATTATAAACATTTATTGAATGAAACGAATCAAACATACCGCAAGAGTGTCCACCAAAGGTGTGGGATGGACAGGGCCCATGGGACGATCCTATCTGATGGATCTGGGACCCACCAGCACATTAGAGTAGTCGTCCAACCAATCCAGATAGTCGTCCATCACGGCCCAATATAAGGTGACTGGTGGCTGCTGAATCTGGATCAGAGGCCTAGGAACATCATCCCACGCCTCCAACAAATGTTGCTCAAATGCGACTGAGTAGTGGGTGAGGTCATTCTGACGGTTGACTAAGCGAGGCACTAGCGGTAAATCCGGGACCCCCTATACATGTCTGAACTGTCGGAGGACGCTGTCAGGCAGATACGGCTCCTGGATATCCATGATCTGGATTATGCCTCAGAACAAGGAATGAGCATACTCTGGCCTGTCAAATGATACCCTAGGAAATGGGAATCATTGTACGTGTAACAAGTAATTAATATCAAATTAGTATTTTGCATCAATATATATTATAATATAAAATATTAATATAACGAAATAGATTACCTCCTCGTATCTGATGTTGTCCAGCATGCGGCGTATATAGACCAAACGACCAAGAGCCTTGCCCTATGGGACCTCCGGACCGTCTCTGATGGCTGTATGATCGTCTAGCATGGCAGTAGGGTCCATGACATAGTGTCCACGAAAATGGGGAAAATATGCCCATATTCATGACAGTAGAGCAAGATTGAACGATACAAATTACAAAAATAAACATTTATAACGTATATTTTAATTTTACTAATTAAAAGCCCATATCTTACCCTCAATAGTATGCCACAACTGGCAATGCCCTGCGCCTCTCGTCTCGACGATTGTCCTTAGTTCCGGTACGGGAATACCAAGATGCCACCTCTCCATGAATATCGGCTTGTTGCCTCGTGGTTGAACAGTAGCGCCATCCACTTGTGCTTGATCCTTGTGGTAGACTTGTCGACCAAGACTATAGTGCCGAGCATCAAGAACATATAAAATTAAGCGATGACGCTCTCGTCCCTCTCCTCGCTTTGCATCATCCTGCTGAGTGTGTCCTGCATATACTACAAAGGAATGCCGCCGTCCTTGTACCACCTGTCCATCTAAGTAGTGGCGGTAAATCCAAGAGCATGGGCGATCCTCCGTCTGACCTCTGGATCAACAATATCCCCTGATGCCGTACAGCTCCTCCCGTCAATGGACACCCTGAGTATCTCATAAACATAATGGAGTGTGTTTTGGGGCGAAAAGATCAATCAACGTAAATCGCCTTAGACGGGATAACGAGTCGATCGGATAGTATAGAATAAATCCAAACCAAATAAACAATCAACCACGTATGAAATAAAAGCAAGATTGTATTATGATGTATTGATCAAATGACAACAGAAATGAATCGAAATACAACTTATCCTCAAGGAATAAGAGATCAGGTATTGTCCAACTGGCTACTCTGATGGTTCGATCGTCTGTAGTCGGATGATATGTCAAAGGAACAAAATGAGAACCAGTGCGCTAGTATGCTTTTTTTAGAACTGAGTTGACGAGTATGGCCCTTAAAAATGTGTCCTCCGTCGATCATCCTTTCATGGACTATTTATGGTGCTCTTTCCTTTGACCGTTATCGTTTTTGTGAGATTTCTCCATTTATTGCCGAGCGTAATCGCTGGGATTTTCCTCTTAATGACACCCCTAATTATGTACTTGAATTGGCTGTTGTTTGCTGAGGTTTTGAGTGATTAAAGCTTTAGACAAGATTCTCGGGATTGGTCGGATCTTATGCGTTTAAGGAGCGTCCGACGCCTTTCTTCAATCTTCTCGGCCTACTCCTTCACTTGAGGTTGGCCCAATTTGTTTGCATCGGCTCCATTAGAGTATGTTGGGCCCAACAATAGCCTTAAGTTGTTTTGGGCTCAAGGCAGCCATGAACGAGAGCCCAAACGACTTCCACTCTGCACGATCTCCACCATCCGATCCGGGCGCGACAGGCGAGGGCTAACGTGGCGACGATCGCGCGGCGTGATGGGACATTTCTGCTTCTTCATGATTCCCTCCATAAATCCGAAGCAGGCTCTAACGGTTTCAATTCATCTTCTTTCTTTGCTCTCTGTCTTGGTAGGTTTTCTAAGTTTTTCGAAAAAAAATTCTTCGATTTCCCCCTCTCTCTGTTCTGGATATGGTTTCTAGCGATTCCTCCGAGTCGTCCGCCACCCACTCGAACTCGAGTAAGAACGAGGCTCCTCCCATTTTCCTGCTGAAGGAGGCCGATGCTCTGACGGGGACGCTGACTGAGGCGGAGCTAGAGCAGATCCTCCAAGTCGGAGGCTTTCCTCTTGAGACTGTCGCAAGGTTTCCGTACCCGGATGAAAGAGCCGACGCTCGTTATGAGGGGTGGATTTGTTTTTATGCCTACCCATTTCGGATAGGGCATAAGTTTCCATTCTCTTCCCTTGTCAGGGATTTGTTGGCGACTTTGGCGCTTGCGCCGTGTTAGGTTATGCCACAAGCATGGCGGATCCTTAGGGTTCTGGATCTATTGAACTCACAGTCAGGGGCTGGTTTTAATTTTGACGCTTTGTGGTACAACTATTCTCTAGGGTCAAAAAGCTCTTCTCGGGTCTAGTTGCGCATTCGTTAGGGTCGGAAGCCTTTGGTGGCTAATCTCGACATGAACGACCGCGGATGGGGGTCGAAGTTTTTCTTCGTCGAGCGGTCGTCTCTAGAAAAGGGGGGTGACTATTCATTTCTACTGTCGGAGTGGCGGGTCGAGAGTATGTGCTTTTCTTTGACTTTTGTTTGCCAGTCATGTGTTTAACCTTTTACTTACCTCTCCTTTTTTGTAGTCCCTGAGGCTGAAGACTTGGAAGTGGATGCTCAGTCGGAGGGCTTGACCAACATCATTCTTGGAATCCCTATGTCGGAGCGGAAATTTGTGAACGTCAATCTATTGTCCGTCGCTCCCACTACTCAAGACGTCATGTCGACTCTATCGTCGTCTCGGGTTATGTGTAAGTCTTTTTTTTGAGTCATGTGTCTTCCGTCGTGTGTTGGTGTTTTTTTTTGTATCTTACGTCTTGTCGGGTGGGTCAGCGTCTCCTGCTAGTCGGTCAAGTGCTCGCTTGAAGGGAGTATCCGGGAAGGGTCTGATTGAGCAAAGGTTGGCAGCGGCTAGGGCCTCATCGAGTAAATCGCCGCCGACCGAGCCATCTCTTCCAGTCAAAGTCGACACGAAAAGGAAGGCGGGTGTTTCTTCTGATGCTGGAAAGGTTGTGGCGGATACCTTAAAGAAGAGGTTGGTTGTCGCTCCTGGAATTGATAAGATCGATTCGGTCAGACGATCGATTGCAGACTTGTTCCATGCTCAAGATCTGACTTTAAAGTCTGAAGTTGATGGCGTTTCTCCTTTGGATTGTAGTGGCGAGGCGGGTTGCTCTGCATGGAAGGTAAGTTGTCTCGCCGAATCTTAAGTATACCTGTTTTCTCTTTCGAAAGGTCGGTGGTCTTGAATTTTTACTTTGTTTCGTCTTTTCCAGAATTTTCAATTTCTCTTGGGTGCTTACTCCGGGGTTAATGAGATGGTTGCTAAAGCTGAAGATAGGGCTGCTAAGTCAGAGTCCGATCTGGCGTCCTTGAAGACCAAGGTGGAAGGAGCCGAAAGTCGTTTAAAGGACGCTGAGCGCCGCTTCGCTAGAGAGTTAAAGACTTGCCAGGACGAGTTGGAGGTTTGTCGGAGGGAAATTAGCAAGAGTCAGACTAGCGTCAAAGAGAGGGTCATGCAGGCTAAGGTTGATGTTGGTCGGGTTGCAGGCGATGTAGGCGCTTTTTATGCGTTGAAGTCGCGTGTTGAAATGATTGAGGAGTTCGAGGAGGGCAAGCATGAGGCTTGGGATCTAAAGGCCGAGAGGGAGACCATGGATACACTTTTTCCTAAGAGGAACCCAGGTTTAGAGTTGTTCCAGCTGGCCGGCGTTGGAGAAGAATTTCCTGATGAAAGCGCTGGTGAAGACGAGGTTCATTCCGGCGACACCGTACTGTTGAATTCCTTAGGTTTTGATAGTGACAAACATTCAACTAATCTGCGTACTAAGTGTTTCAGGAACAAAGTCAGTTGTCTCAGGGAACCAACGCAGCAAAGGAGCGCTGGGGAACAAAGCTCTGGTTATGTGCTTTGTTACCTATCAAGGAACTCAAGCGCCGAACAAGATCGATGCTGCGAAGGAAAGAAGAAATCCAGCGTGCCAATTATGGAAACAAATCAGAAGAATCACGCGGTCAAGGATTGAAGACTTCGGCTCCAAGGATCACGCCGATTTGAGAAGATATGGAGAGAGAAGCCCGATTATGTTATCTTAGGAAATCTTTCCTAAGATAAGATAATTGGAGAGAGAGAATTCTATCTTATCCGTTTATATCAATTGAAGGAATCTTTTCCTTAATTAATATGGACGGCTGGGATATTATTCTCTCTATCAAATCATATCTTCTTGTTATCTTAATTGGATAAATCTTATCTTGTTACTTTTAGGGTTAGTCGAGTTGTATTTAAGAGATGTGTGGATTCATTTCTTTGTAAGACAGACGACGGGAAAAACAGAGAGAACGAAAATTGAGAAAGAAAAGGAGTGAGGTGTGTATAAGTCTTTGAGGGTTGAGTTTGGATTCATCGTTGTAGGAGTGATCTTCGAATCTAGCAAAGAGGTCTAGTGTTTTGGAGTCCATGCTACAAGTGTAATCAAACAAGAAATCAATAAGACAAGTACACACTTCAAAATCCTCTCAAGCGGAAGCTTGAAGGTAGTGGTTTTTCCTTGAGAAGCTAGTTTTGCTAATCAGGGTTTCCACTATACATCGTGAGTTCGTTCTATTATCTTTCTTGCTATATTTATCCGCTGTAACTTCTGTGGGAACAAAGCTTTTGTTCCCTCATACGTAACTCTAACGATCCAACAATTGGTATCAGAGCCTGGTGCTCTAGATTATTTGTCTTAGTTACAGATTCTGCAGGAAAGATGTCGTCAGGAAAAGCCTTGGACAGAGACTCTCGTGAAAGTGATGTAGATGTGGCTCTCATCACTTAAGCCATGAAGAAGATATGGTCTCGAAGCAAAGGGCTTAAGGATTCGGTCATGGTTCACAATGACATGAAGGAGGTTGTCTGCTCTCACTGTTATGACAACGGACACTTCGCAAAAAATTGCCTCAACAAAGCCGCAAGTTCCTCTCAGGTCTTCAACGAGGAACAAGCGTGGGTTGTGAAGTGGGGAGACTGCAGCTCAGATGTTGAAGTGTCTCCTCCCTCTAAGGAGGTCTGTTTGATGAGCTCAAAAGGTCACAACGTATCAGAAGGTGGTTCTCATAAACTCAAAGAGGAAGCAAGGAAAGGTTCTTGGCACCTTGACAGTGCATGCTCAAGTCACATGACAGGGAACAGTGAATGGTTCACTTCTCTCCAGCCAGCCTCAGGGGCATCAATAACTTTTGGGAACAAAAGTAAGGGTGAGGTTTGTGGTATCGGTAAAGTGAGACTCTCTAAACACATCACTGTGGATAACGTAAATCTAGTAAATAATCTCAAGTTTGATGTGTTTAGTATGTCTCAATTATGTCAAAACAAGAAAAATAGGGTAGTCTTTACCACTAATGACTGTCATGTTGAGTGTCTAAGCACAGGGAAAATCTTACTCAAACGGATCTGCGACAACAACGTTTACAAGGTCGACCCTGCTTTCATCCCTGACAAGGATCTATGCTTGTCGTCTATTGCTGAGACGACAGACCTGTGGCACAAACGCTTTGGACATGCTAGCCTTCAACTCCTCTCCAAGCTTCACATACATGAATTAGTGAACGGCCTTCCAAAGGTTGAAGCAATGAGAAGTGACGTGTGTGACGCATGCATCAAAGGAAAACAAGTCAGGTCTTCCTTCAAGTCAAAAAGGGACATAAGTACAACTCATCCTCTGGAATTAGTCCACATGGATCTTTGTGGGCCTATATGCACAAAGAGCCGTGGGGGGAATGCATATGTCTTTGTTATTGTTGATGACTATTCCAGGTACACATGGACTATTTTTATCTCAACAAAGGATGAAGTGTTCGATGAGTTTGAATCCTGGCTTAAGGCAGCCGAAAGAAGCACTGGTCATTCCTTGAGGTCTATTCGCACTGATCACGGAACCGAATTCGAGAACTCTCAGTTCCTTTCCCTCTGTAGGAACAGAGACATCAACCACAACTTCTCTGCTCCCAGGACCCCACAGCAAAACGGTGTTGTGGAAAGGAAGAACATGACTCTGGAAGATATGACACGCACTCTTCTCATCTCAAGAGGTCTTCCTAGGAGTTTCAGGGCCGAAGCCTTGAATGCTGTGTGCTACGTTCTGAACAGGGCAACCATTCGTCCTCTTCTGAACAAAACTGCCTATGAGCTTCTGAAGGGAAGAATACCTAATGTGTCTCATTTGCGTACATTCGGTTGCAAGTGCTTCATCCACAACAACGGGAAAGATTCTCTTAGGAAGTTTGATCCCAGAAGTGATGAAGGAACTTTTGTAGGATATTCTCAGCAAAGCAAGGCCTACAAAGTTTTCAACAAGAGAACCAGAAAGGTAGAGGAAAGCGTTCATGTTGTATTTGATGAAACTGTTATGGCTGGTAATAATGTGCAGGAACAATCAGGCAACATCGAGTCTTCCGAAGATGATTTCTTTCAGCTTGTTGATAGCAGTGTCAATGGGGGTACTTCTCAAGATCAAGAAACTCAGAATGATCCATCAACACCAAGAACTCCCAACTCCGCTGGCTCTGGTGACAATGAAGAACACACTAACCCGCCATATACTTCTCAGGCACCTCAGGGGGAACAAAGCCCAAGTCACGGTACAACGGAGCCCTCTGAGGACTGCCCTTCTGCTGAAGGAACGGAGGATGTCAATCCTAATGATGATACTGGTGGTGAAGGCTCAAGTGATGGCAACGCTGATTCGGAGGTGTTCGACATCAACAATCTACAAGTTCCATACTACCAGCAAAAGTGGGCTCATCCAGTCAAACTAATCGTCACAGACTATAGGAATGGAGCACCTCAAAGCACTCGTTCCTCCCTACAAAATTTATGTGCCTTCAATGCTTTTCTTTCGTTGCAAGAACCCAAAACTGTAGGAGAAGCGTTGAAGGATGCTGACTGGATAAACGCCATGCAAGAAGAACTCCATCAGTTCGAGAGAAACAAGGTTTGGCGGTTAGTTCCTCGCCCAAGGAACAGAACAGTGATTGGAACCAAATGGGTGTTCAGGAACAAGTTGGATGATCAAGGTTAGGTCACAAGGAACAAAGCTCGGCTGGTGGTGAAAGGTTACAACCAGCAGGAGGGCATCGACTATGATGAGACTTTTGCTCCAGTTGCCAGGTTAGAAGCAATAAGACTCCTAATTGTGTATTCTTCTTTTCATGGGTTCAAGCTGCAACAGATCGATGTCAAGACCGCCTTCTTAAATGGTGTTCTCAAGGAGGAAGTCTATGTGGAGCAAACACCCGGCTTTGAGGACACCACTCAACCTGATCACGTCTACATTCTAGACAAAGCCTTGTACGGTCTCAAGCAAGCCCCGAGGGCCTGGTATGAAAGGCTCTCACAGTTCCTTCTGATGCATGGATACGTTCGAGAAAAGGTCGATAAGACTTTGTTCCTACTGAAGGAAGGGAAGCATATTCTGGTGGTTCAGGTTTATGTGGACGATATCATCTTTGGTTCTACAGATGACAAACTGGTTCAGAAATTCTCAAAGCTGATGGCCAGTGAATTTGAGATGAGCATGGTTGGAGAACTCAAGTTCTTCTTAGGTCTTCAAGTCTCTCAAGGGGATGAAGGAACCAAGGTGCACCAACAGAAGTATCTCAGGGAGTGCGTCAAAAAGTTTGGTATGAATGATGCAAAACCCTTCACCACTCCCATATCTCCAAACAATCCAATGGGAAAAGACGAACATGAGCAAGGAATTGATCCATCTCTCTACCGAGGAATAATAGGTTCGCTTCTCTATCTCACTGCTAGTAGACCTGACATTATGTACAGTGTATGTCTTTGTGCTCGCTTTTAGGCCGATCCCAAAGAAACACATCTCAAAGCAGTGAAGAGGATTCTGAGATACTTGAAGGGAACAGATGATCTCTGTCTGTGGTATCCAAGGGGAGGAAGCCTTGATCTTGTCGGATACACAGATGCTGACTTCGCAGGGAACAAGGTGGACATAAAATCTACATCTGGAATGGCTCAATTCCTTGGGCCGTGCTTGGTTTCCTAGGGGTCAAAGAAACAGAACTCCGTAGCTCTCTCCACTATAGAAGCTGAATACATAGCTGCTGCTGCTTGTTGCACTCAACTCCTATGGCTCAAACAACAACTCAGCGACTACGGTATTCTTCTTAACTCTACTCCCATTCTCTGTGACAATACCAGCGCCATAAATATCTCCAAGAATCCGGTACAACACTCACGTACCAAGCACATCGAGATAAGACATCACTTCTTACGTGATTGTGTGGAGAAAGGGTTGGTGACAATGGACTTCTATGGAACTAAGGATCAAATCGCCGATATCTTCACCAAGGCACTAAACAGGGAACCATTCGAACAGTTTCGTAGGGAACTAGGTATGATTTCTCTAAACTGACTATCTACTTGTTGTGTTCCCTCGATGATTGGCTAATTTACACGGTAAAGTGTGAAGGGTTAATCATCATGTCTTGGTCTGCATCTCTTCTCTTGATCATTAGTTGAACGACTTGCTTAGACTCATGCTAATACCTCACTTATATGCAAAATTCCATGCATGATTCTCTATGCTATCTTGTTTATACACGACTCAGATTTCTTTCGGCCCAAAAGAGTCAACTTGATGCATTGATCCCTCATTATAAGCCCAAAGGATTGTTGACTCTATAGCTTACCTTAGCTATCATGTTTGATGCTTCCTATGAGCCCCTCTAATCATCCACATCTGGGAGCCTCTCATTCATGATTACACATTATTGCAAAATTTTCATATATGCTTTTGTGTGATGTTCTTTGTACCCTCTCTGGTAACATTACTCCCGCATCACACTCTTCTATTTTTCTAGAAAGTCAAGAATACGAATTATTGCCACTGTGGTCTGTGGATAGGGTTCGATAGGTATGGTGTGTGATGCCGGCTTACAATTGCCTAAGGAGGGTTCGTGCTTAAAAGCTAATGATGCGCGTAGTAGGCTCAAAATGAATCCCTGGTGAAAGAAGGCAAGCTGAAGGTTGTGATGTTCCAAAAAAAAAAAAAAGGGGGACATCAGAATATACACAAAGAAGGGAAAAGAAGGAATCAAAGACTCTCTATTAACTGAGCCTATGATGGATGATGACGTCAATAAGGATGCAAAAACTTTGAGTGAGAACAAAAGATGAACTCCATTGCTAATCATACTTCAGCTCTAGCTGGTGGCCCCAGTGGTACTTAATTTGTATTTCTCTGGCCAACCAACCCCTCCTTGGTCCCCTAGCACATCTATCCCTCTCTTTTCGAACTTCTTTGTCTCTGATTCGTGTGTGGACATTGACTGGCATGTTAATCATGAATGTTATCCTTGCCTATTTTGATGTTGTCTTAACATGCTGTCTGTGTTTGTGCGTTTCAATCTAATGCGATTGGGAATGATGTTCGTCTGGATGTGACTTTTCCTCTCTAACTCTCTACTGTGTTTTTGATGATGACAAAAGGGGGAAAATGACAAGCAGCTTCGGTTGAGGGGGAACAGCACATGGTTTCATATGTTACTGAGTTGAGGGGGAACTATTATGATCTTGTGTGGGGAACCTTTCCCCATACAACTGTCTTTATCTCGTATGTATATGCTTTATTGTCAAGGATGTTTGTCACCATCAAAAAGGGGGAATTTGTTGAATTCCTTAGGTTTTGATAGTGACAAACATTCAACTAATCTGCGTACTAAGTGTTTCAGGAACAAAGTCAGTTGTCTCAGGGAACCAACGCAGCAAAGGAGCACTGGGGAACAAAGCTCTGGTTATGTGCTTTGTTAACTATCAAGGAACTCAAGCGCCGAACAAGATCGATGCTGCGAAGGAAAGAAGAAATCCAGCGTGCCAATTATGGAAACAAATCAGAAGAATCACGCGGTCAAGGATTGAAGACTTCGGCTCCAAGGATCACGCCGATTTGAGAAGATATGGAGAGAGAAGCCCGATTATGTTATCTTAGGAAATCTTTCCTAAGATAAGATAATTGGAGAGAGAGAATTTTATCTTATCCGTTTATATCAATTGAAGGAATCTTTTCCTTAATTAATATGGACGGCTGGGATATTATTCTCTCTATCAAATCATATCTTCTTGTTATCTTAATTGGATAAATCTTATCTTGTTACTTTTAGGGTTAGTCGAGTTGTATTTAAGAGATGTATGGATTCATTTCTTTGTAAGACAGACAACGGGAAAAATAGAGAGAACGAAAATTGAGAAAGAAAAGGAGTGAGGTGTGTGTAAATATTTGAGGGTTGAGTTTGGATTCATCGTTGTAGGAGTGATCTTCGAATCTAGCAGAGAGGTCTAGTGTTTTGGAGTCCATGCTACAAGTGTAATCAAACAAGAAATCAATAAGACAAGTACACACTTCAAAATCCTCTCAAGCGGAAGCTTGAAGGTAGTGGTTTTTCCTTGAGAAGCTAGTTTTGCTAATCAGGGTTTCCACTATACATCGTGAGTTCGTTCTATTATCTTTCTTGCTATATTTATCCGCTACAACTTCTGTGGGAACAAAGCTTTTGTTCCCTCAGACGTAACTCTAACGATCCAACACGTACCGATCGAGCCCCAGCCTTCTTCCGACCTGACTCCTAATGAAGATAATACTATGACCCCCGACTCTTAATTTCTTCATGAATGAATTGTGATCCCACTTGTGTGTGGGCGAAACATTTTCTGGTTTTGTCGACCCGTCTACCATCGCGGGTCACAGAATATGTTTTTAAGAATGTTTGAAGTCCTACATGTGTATAAGCAGACATTATGTTTTGGCGACCCGTCCACCATCGCGGGTCGCATGGATGTAAGAAAGTTAGACTCTTTTTTATTGACGTAATTTGTTTTACAAAGGATCGACCTCGTTCTGTGTCTAAATGTTTTGTTAGACTCTTTCAGAGAAGATGGTCGTGACGCCTTTGATCCGTGTCGGATTTGCACGTATGCTCCGTCGAGTAGGGCTTTCTGCATCGTGTAAGAAAAGGTAGGTCTACAAGTGCATATGTTTATGTTTAGTCATGACTTAGTGTTATGCCGAGGAGGAAAGCAATGTGTTTTTATTGCGTAAATGTAATAAGGTGTTTCGACCTTATGTATTGTATAAGGCAGACGGTGTGCCGGTGTGCCTCTGGTATTCATCTCCTCGTGTTCCGATCAATCGTGTGAATGTAATATAAGCGCTTTTGTGTGTGACTGGATCTAACTTGTTTTGTGTTGTCCTGTACTTATGATCACAAGAATGTATCCTTGCTAGAAGTAAGTCTTAGGCTCGCGAAATGGAATCGAGTTTGTAACGGCGAATAACATACGAAAAGTGAGATGGGTCTAGTTTTTTACCAGATGAAGTCAGAAGTGATATAATTTTAGGTGTGTAGCGTTCCAGCTTCTTGGGATCGGTTGTCCATCTTTGTCTTCCAGTCTATATGCTCCCTATCCGATTACTTCTTTGATGAGGTATGGACCTTCCCACTGTGGTCCGAGCTTGCCGTCGGTCGGGTTCTTGGTGTTCTGGAACGTCTTTCTAAGGACCCAATCGCCAACATTGAAGACCTTGGTCCGAACGTTCTTGTTGTAACTTCTAGCGACTTGCTGCTGGAATCTGACCATTCTAATTCTGGCTTTTTCCCTGGTCTCATCGATTGTGTCTAAGTTGTGTGATAGTTCGACGTCGTTTTGTTCATTCGTCTGAAGACCGTAACGAGCTGTCGAAACTAGCAGTTCGGCGGGAATGACCGCTTCGCTTCCGTAGATGAGTGAGAACGGTGATTGTCCGGTTGCGTTCTTTGGAGTGGTCCTGTCGGACCAGAGGATGAGGGGAAGTTCGTCTGCCCATTTTCCCTTAGCCCTTGTGAGGCGTTTCTTGAGGTTGTTGATGATGATTTTGTTGCTAGATTCGGCTTGTCTATTGGATTGCGGGTATCGAGGAGTGGATATGACCAGTTTGATGTTCCATTGGTCGCAGAAGGCTCGAGTCTTATGACTGATGAATTGGGAGCCATTGTCGCACACGATTTCTGACGGGACGCCAAATCTGCACAGGATATTGCGTTTTATAAATGAAATGACATGTTGATCTTTTACCTCTCGATAGGCTTCAACTTCGACCCATTTGGAAAAATAGTCTGTCATGGCAAGGAAGAAGACTCGTTGGCCTGACGCAGGTGGGAGTTGTCCGATGATGTCCATCCCCCACCTCATGAAGGTCCATGGTGCTAAAGTCGGATGGAGGAATTCTAAGGGTTGGCGTGGAACGGGTGCGTGTCGCTGGCAGGCGTCGCATTTCTTGGTATACTCCATCGCGTCTCTGTTCATTATGGGCCAGTAGTATCCCATTCGCAGGGCTTTCCCAGAGAGGCTTCGTCCTCCGGTGTGGTTGCCACATTCTCCTTCATGTAGTGATTGCAGGATGCGTTTGACTTTTGGAGTCTTGAGGCATCGTATCCCTGTGACAGATCTTTTGAATAAGACATCACTTATAATGTCGAAGGAGAGAGCTTGTACCTTTAGCCTTTTTGCTTCTATTTGTCATTGGGCAGGATGCCTTTTTTAGTCATTTGACGTAAGGTAGTATCCAGTCGTCACGACTATTGACGATGTCTTCTTCTGGTCGGTCGCCTACTTCCAATGCGACAAGTTCTTCCAATGGTGTGCTCAGATCCTTGGGCATTTTTGGGACAGCGGGTGTCATGATGTGTGCCAGTGGGATGTTTGGGAATTCTCTTGGATCCAAGACGGACCCCAGGTTGGCTAGTGCGTCGGCCTGAGCATTGAGATCTTTAGGAACCTATCTGATGTCGAACTTTCGGAATTGGTCGATTAGCTTCTTGACCACGTCCAGATAAGCTATCATTATGTTGTCTTTGGCGTTGTGATGCGTTCCAAGGTCAGAACGTCTCTTCTACGCCGGATCTAGATCGAGATGTTCATCGGGACGTCACTGGATAAGCACGAACAAGTCGTGGGGTTATGTTTGGGATAGGGTGCAGTAGCGTCTGCAGCGGAGGAAGGGAGATGAGAGGGATATGTTTGGAGTTTAACGCAACTACCAAAATGGATTCAAAATCAAGGGTGATGTCGAAGCAAAGGAATGACGATAACCACTCGACTTAAGCTTTGCTATTCAATTCAACGTGATTTAAACGATTACAAGGGAGGCCTATTTAAAGGCAAAGGGCTCGGCCTAACCCTAATGGGCTTGGGCCTCGCAATAGACTAATGGGCTAGCCCACTATGCAATAGTGGAGCAACGCCCGAAATAGAAACTGCTATAAATGGAAACTGCTAAACATAGTAAGTCCTAAAATAGAAAGTGCTAAATATGGAAACTTACTAAACATAGTAAATTCCAAAAATAGCAATGCTAAAAATAGAAAGCTGCTAAAATAGGAAAGTTGCTAAAATAAGAAATATAAGGCTACTAGACTAAGTCTTGAACCAAGGCGGACGCCAAGGTCGTGGGCGCCTTGGGCTTGTCGGAGCCCGGTTTGGGTGAGGGTTGGGACGCATCAACTGTCGTCATCGGCTATTATTCGAGAAGAGATGGGTATAACCTAATACGACTTCTTAGAACCTTTTTATTTGTACCCTTTCATAGTCTTTCATTAGACTAACCAACCGGTTTTATTCCTTGCATGGTTGGCTGGTGTCATCCATCCTATACGGCACAGCTAGAACTGTGAAAATTTGACCCGACCCGACCCGTGTTTTCTGGGTTGAGACCCGACCCGAAAAGTATTGGGTAAAAAATGACCCGACTCGTTCGACCTGAAAATTTCTAGGTTGGGTCATTGACCCGTTGGGTGAATATAAATGTGTTTATATTTTATATATTAAATATTATGATATATTTTATTATTAAAATATTATATAATAATACTATTTTGATTTATTACTTTTTTTAATTAGAATATTATTTAAATATTCATTTTATAAAATTTTCACAAGGCGCTCTCGACCCGCTGGGTCGACCCGAACCCGTACCTGACCCGACTTACAATCGACCCGCAATCAACCCGACCCATAAATGACCCGACCCAGTACGCTTAAACCCGAACCCGACCCATTTTACACCTCTAGGCACATAAGAGGTTGGTCCCCGACGATTTGAAGTAACCAATCGAAGAGAAGATTTGTAGTTGAAGGTTGCGTTTTAAGAAGTAAAACTTTAAGGTGTGTATGTTTTGAATTAATGTAATTAATTAGTCATGTAATTAAGGTTTCTTTAATAAGTCTTCCGATGTAAATTAAAAAGTCTCCCGCTGTAATTTCACTATGTTGTATTATCGTCCTTCTCATTTTACGAGAGAAATTTAAATTAAAGATTAAGTTTTATTTAAAAGGCTTTCGCTATTTACTTTGCCATTATTTAACATTTATTTGTTTATTTAAGCTTAATTGTTCTGATTAAAGCCTAGGGTGACTTTGGACATTAACGTCTGAGATCACTGGCATGTGGCACTACCGACATAAGTCGGGGGTGTTACAAAATATGATATGGATCCATCTTCTTCTCTCTTAGGCGAGTATTCCGGTGGTGGTTCTGGCGGTGGTGTTGCAGCGGCGGGAGGGCCGACAATCCAGCGGAGGTATGACAGGGAGGGGGTGTGGGTGTGGTGGTCCGGCGGCTTGGGTGACAATGAAGGAGGATGAGGGGTTGGTTTTTACGGTACCTCGACGACCGGCGAGTGGTGGTTCTAGATGATCGGTAACCTGATGCAGCGATTTGATAAGCCACTGTAACGGTTTTGGTAGCAATACCAAAACCGCTTCGTTTGATACAACCACTAGTATATTATCTAATGCAGCGGTTGTTTTTACTTATTGCAGCGGCTTTGGTGACCTATTGCAGCGGTTGTGGTTAGCTCGTGTAGCGGTTGGTCTACCTTTTGCAGCAGTTGATTGAATCTAATAAAGCGGATTTTTTTATATTGCAGCGGTTATACGTTTCATGTTTCTACAACGTATTTGCAACGGTTGCAGATATTTGTGCATTATATATATATATCGACAATTAATCTTGTTGATTATATATATATATGTTTCCTGCTTAAAAAAATGCAATTTTATACTAAAATTTCATTCATTATATAAGAAACTTGTTGGTTACAATATAAGTGCATAGCTTGTCTATACCTACTATACCAAAAAACCAAGTGCATATATAGTTGGCTTGCATGTGCTGTACATACCAAGTGTTAGCTAGAGCTGCTAATATACCAAAATTATGGACCAAAATCATAGCATCATTACCCTAAAAAGTAGACATGTTAATCATATACAACTATATCCATGTTTTCTTGCTTATCCGATAAAATCAATGAATGGATCTACAAACAAATTTCATTCAACAGTAACACCAACATCTGATAAATGTAATTCAAAAAAAAACTGAAATGAATGGATACACACAGCTTCAAAAAATACTTGAAAACATACCTTCATGTAACACCGTCCCTCTCTACACATCCACTGAGCAACTCACATAGCTTCTGTCCCCTCAAATTCATCGACAAGGTCCCTAAAAATCAACACAAACATATAAGAAACTCAAACATGCTTATGGTTTGACTTTAAATTATTAATCTAACTCACCTAGTTGAATTAGCATTAGAACTAGATGCATTTTCTTGGCTTGTAGGGAAGTCAGGTATAAGAACATCCCTTCCCTGATTGGCTTCTCGTATCTTTGATATGATATAAGAGAGTTTTTGCTCCACTTGTTCAGCTACTGTTTTTTCCATTTGTTGTGTGATCTATCGAGGAACACCGAAGGAATCTTGTATGGGGTCTTGGGATCCTTGCTCTTCAAACTTGACTTTGTGACACCTAGTCCATACATACGCAAGCGCCCACTATGCTCCTCCTTAGTAATGACATCATAATAAGGATCAGTTTGGTTGCTTCCATCCTCCAAGGTTTTAAGTGCTTTCATTTTCTTCTATTTCAAACAATACAAAACAAACGAAAAACAAGTATAGTATTTTAGTAACTAATATTTAAGAGACCATAAAAAGCTTAAGAGAATTAATTTAGCTCACAATGTTTTCTAGAGTATACTCGTTTGTCGTAAGGTATACGCGCCCATGTTTTCGCTTTCTAGATTCAATATACACATCAACTTGCGATAGATCCTATTTGTTTGGATCATTTTGTTTCTATAATAAAACATAAAATAAAATATCAAACCAAATTATAAATATTTGTTGTAATATAAAATTATAATTAATAATAATAAAAGCTTACCATTTCGTCTCGCAACATGGCATATGATAATGGGCCCATAGTGTGCATGTCACCTTGCTTTTCCCGATTTGCTTTATTTTTCTTACTTATTTCCTATTTATAATCATGTAAAAGTGTAAATCTTTGTTGTAGTTGGGAAGAAAACAACACCATTGTCAAAAAAAATATATAAATGGTATTTAAAAAATTCAAAACTACTTACCTTGGCTGTTTCTGAATCCCAAAAGTTCATTAGATTTGTAAACTCATTTTCTGGTATATGCTCAGGCCACTTGGCCAACCTTTCTTCCATGGTTTCATTTTCTTTATAGTATTTTCCTTCATTCTTGTTTTGTGCAACCTCCATTTTTCATTCACATTCTTCAGAACGTACTTCTTTGCATGTTCCTCAAGTAAGAGTTTTTTTCTAAACCAGAAACTGATAGGATATTTTATAAGTACTTGCATAGACAATAATCTAAATATATGAAAATAACAAATGAACAAACATTACCTGAACATACTCCCAAATTTTATCCTTGAAAGGCATGTATTTCCAGCTTACATAATTCAAAGGTGCAAAGGCATAATCTTTTGCCGAAGTTCCAAGAAGGCGAGTGAAATCACCAACTATCTCTTTTGTAGGCCCCATTGGTTGGTTTAAATCATTAAATAAGACAAGAACACGTTGGTCCATAGTACGCGCATGGATCTTCTCCAAAATGGTTCTCCCTCGATGCTTCTTCTCTCTAGTAACTAATTAAAAGTGTAAAAAAAACTGTAAATTCTGCTAGTAAAGTAATAAAATGATCTTAGATATTTTTTATATAAGGTACGTGAATTTGCATTTTGAATCGTCTCATCAAGTGCATTTGCTACTTGAACATGGTTATGTGCATCATCTTCTAAAATGTCAATCCCATCCAGATCACTTACATTTGTTGGTTGTTGTGGTCTGCATTGTTCATCATCCAAAGATGAATTAGCATTTATATCATGGAAATTCACATCATTGCTTTGTTGTCCTCTTGAGCCTTGCAATTTTCTCATGTTCATAAATCTTGACATAGACCCTGGAGCGCAATATTGCTTGTGACTTTTATCCTACTACGAAGCCAAAAATTTATTTTCCTGAATTTATGGTCGTTGGACCATAGTTTGCACTTGAACTTGAGATGGCCCACTGCTCATAACCGGATCTGATTCTTGCACAAAGAGTGGTGGCTGATGTTGTTGACCTTCCTTGTTTTTTTGTTGCCTATCTCGAGTTTTTGATACAAGAAATTCATCCATGGGTATGTTTAGATAAGTGGTTGTTTTGCCTTCTTAGCCCTCGAAGAACTCACATTCTTTGAAACCTAACAAGCATGTCAAGGTAGTTATAATAGATAGGAAAATAGAACATGTGCCAAAAAAGAAAGAGTAAGCACACACTTTATGAGATTCATGTAAAGTTGTTGGTTGAGCATAATTCACTTGGCTATCAACCATTCTTGCGTTTGAGACAAGTTCAGGCTGTACAATTTGAGACATCAAAATTATATTATTTCAAATAACTAAAATTGTCATCAAAACAACAATATCATATTGACTAGCATCCTTATACCTCATATTGGAAATCCATGTCTTCTCCAGTAACCTCATCAGCAACACCCTTCGCAATTCTGTCATACTTTTCTTGCAAAATTTTATTTGCTAAGGTACCATAACCTTTTGCCTTCATTTTTGCAGCATTTGATTGTAGTTTCTCCATCCTCATCTTTTCGTATTCACAAAGACTTCCATTTTGACGAGATGACATATTTTTTCCCATCTAATTTGTCAAGACAAAAAAACAATATTAGGTAAAATTTGTTTCTGAAAAAATCAGACAAATATGTACTAAGGAAGAAGATTGTTTTCACATCTGTGTACCTAGGAAGAAAAGAACCTGATGAGGTATTTGCTATTGTAGGGAACCTGAGGAGGTATTTGCCAATGTAGGGGACCTGAGGAGGTATTCAACATACCTAGATCATGTATACCTTTTTTTGTGTCATAATAACATGCTAATTCACCTTTTGTATATGCTAAAATTTATACGTGACAGTTTCATTTAGCCTTGGCTGTTTACTGGCGCATTTTATTTGTGTACCAATGCACTATCATATGCTCTTCTCTAGTTTAAATTCGTAATAACAATTTTGTTTTGAAATTAAATTGTAAATTAAATTGCATAATATTTTTGATTTCATTATGAATTAGAATTTAGATTTTGATAAACTTTATATTCGTTAATTTAGAATTGAAACGAAATTGTTAGAAACGAATATTATTGTATTTGATATTAAATTAGGGTTTAGGATTTAAAAACAAATATTATGAAATCTAAATTAGAATTAGTAAAATTGGATACCAAATTGGATATGAAATCGAATCGAATTTATCAAAACGAATATTATGAAACTAGAACTTAGATTTTGGATATGAATTTATATTCATTACAATTTGGATATGAATTTAGATTCGTTTGATTGATTTTAGAATTAAGACGAAATTATTAGAATTTATAAAATTAGAAATTAGATTTTGGATATATGAATCTAGATTCGTTAGATTTTGGATATTAATATAGATTCGTGCAATTTTAGAATTGAGCGAAAATCATGAATTTAGATTCGTTAGATTTGTTTGATTTTAGAATTGAAACGAAATTGTTAGATTTTTGTAATTTATTTCATTATTGTTTTTTATTGATTATTGTCGTATAAATAAATATTTTATTGTTGCAAAATGTAATTCTATATTGCAAATACGATTAGAATTTAGATTTCATTATTAGGAATTAGATTTGATTAGAATTTGGAAATAGAAATTAGTATATAATTAGATTTCATTATTAGAAAATTAATTTCTAATAATGAAATTAAATTGGAATTAAATTTCGTATAAATAAATATTTTATTGTTGCAAAATGTAATTCTATATTGCAAATACGATTAGAATTTAGATTTCATTATTAGGAATTAGATTTGATTAGAATTTGGAAATAGAAATTAGTATATAATTAGATTTCATTATTAGAAAATTAATTTCTAATAATTAGATTTCTAAATTCTAATTAGATTTAAAGAAATCTAATTAGAAATGAAATCAAATTGGAATTAAATTTTGTTATAATGAAATATAAAACAAATGCAATTGTCAAACAAATATGTTTATAATAAGTTACAAAATAAATAATTTAGGTCGTACGGGACACCTTTGGAGGTTCTGAGAGACTTACACATCTGGCTCCAGTAGTTGACCGACGTGGTGTGCCTCGGAAGCAAATCTCTAATATTGTATGTCGCCGTGTTGCTGAGATACGAGCAGATCTATTAGGTGCAGAGACCCCACTTCTACAGCCTTCTGCTCCGACAGAGGATGCCACCATGAAGGACGCCTACGTCACATCTGATGACGATATGACGGTTGATGAGCAGGCCCACGAGATGTCAGACGATGCAAAAGACCAGGAGGGAGAGTTTAGGGTTTCATTTGATCTGATTCCGCCAACCGAGGATTTGAGGACGGATGACACTATCCCTACCAATTCCCCTCATTTTTACGATCATGGTCCCTCCCTCGTTCCCACCGCGGATCAGATCGGCTCTTTTTGTCCTCTTTCTGATCAAGTACCGTGTCCTTCCCCTCCACCCGCTCCTTCTCATTCACCAGCTCCAGCTACTGGGCCCGTTCTAGGGCATGCTCCTTGGATGCTAGGAGGGCCACGCATCCATATCCTCCTTCCCAGCTACACCACACACATTGCGAGGGCTATATATGACTTGACCCCTACCCTCTTTCCCCTCCTCCTCTTGCTATCCATGTCCCGCCACTCCCCGCCCTTCCGCGACAGAGACGCAGGAGACGTCGAGGAGAGGACGCCCCAGTTATAGAGGTCGCTCCAGAGGTTGCTCTAGATGTTGTTCAGGCTCCTCTTCGTTCAGGACGTCAGCGGCGCCAAGAGACTCAGGATTTGGTACGTATTTTTAGCGCAATCCCGCGTTTAGGTGAAGTTTAAGTTTTATTTGTTAATTTCGTAACTAATATTAATTATCGAACCTTCAGACTCGTAAGGTCTTAAGGGTCCACTTCCACGTTGGCTGGACCACTCAGCTGGAGCAGTTTATTAGACACGGGCCAGATTCGTGATTTCAGCTAGCAGAACGTAGTGATCTCACACATCTACGCATTCTTGGCACCAGGGCAGTTGATCATGTCATGAACTCGGCATTTGTCGAGAGATGGCACCCTGAGACGTCCTCATTCCATTTCTCTGGGGTGAGATGACCATTACACTCTGTTGGGCCCAACATGCTCTAATGGAGACAATGCAAACAAATTGGGCCAACCTCAAGTGAAGGAGTAGGCCGAGAAGATTGAAGAAAGGCGTCGGACGCTCCTCAAATGCATAAGATCCGACCAATCCCGAGAATCTCGCCCAAAGCTTTAATCACTCAAAACCTCAGCAAACAACAACCAATTCAAGTACATAATTAGGGGTGTCATTAAGAGGAAAATCCCAGAGATTACGCTCGGCAATAAATGGAGAAATCTCACAAAAACGGTAGTGGTCAAAGGAAAGAGCACCATAAATAGATCATGAAAGGACGATCGACGGAGGACACGTTTTTAAGGGCCATACTCGTCAACTTAGTTCTAAAAAAAGCATACTAGAGCATTGGTTCTCGTTTCGTTCCTTTGGTACATTATCCGACTATAGATGATCGAACCATCAGAGTAGCCGGTCGGACAAGACCTGATCTCTTATTCCTTGAGGATAGTTGTATTTCGATTCATTTTTGTTGTCATTTGATCAATACATCATAATATAATCTTGCTTTTATTTCATATGTGGTTGATTTTTTCCTTAATTTGGATTTATTCTATACTATCCGATCAACTCGTTATCCCGTCTAAGGCGATTTAGGTTGATTGATCTTTTCGCCCTAAAACAATTTGCCCCAAAACAATTTGGCGCCCACCGTGGGGCAACTTGCCGATCACCATCTCAAAAATCCTCCAACCATGATTGTCAACCCACCTGCCGGTACCGAAGAACCACGCCTCGAGGACAACTCCCAAACTCAAGGAAACACAACCGTAAACCCGAATCTGAACCAACTCCAAGAGCTTGCCTAAAAAATGACCACCCTTCTAGACGACCTCACCTAGCTATGCCAAAAGACCGAAGCTCTGGCCGACTTGTCCACCCAATCTGAGACCGAGATCGCACAACTAACTTGTGAAAATGAGTCTCTTCGATCGCAGGTACAATCAATGGTCTCTGGATCCAGGAAAATGCCCGTCCATAGCAACATCCAGACGCATCTTAACCTGGATAGCGTCGAGCTGACTCCTCCAAGCGTCCGACGCCCCGGATGTACTGAGGGTACGTCTCGAACTCCTTTGGTCAATCCATTTTCGACTAACAATGTTACTTTCTCCACACCGATCGGGTTAGTAGGAATCCGAATCGACGAACCACAGGTTACCAATCCCCCCAATATCCTGGCCCTCGTCCAACAGACGCTCAGCCAGCACATGAAGGCACTCGACGATCGCATCGCTAGAATTCCTGGAGTTCCGCAACCGATCGAGAAAGAAGAATCAGACGGATACAAAGAATCTCCGTTCATCGAAGAAATCGCCAGAGTCGAGATCCCTAAGAAGTTCAACCTTTCTAGCATGATGGCTTTTGACAGCACCAACGATCCAGACGATCACATCTCTCTCTATAAACAAAAATTAATGAATGCGTCTGTTCCAAGGGAGAGCCGCGAGGCTATCATGTTCCAAAGCTTTGGCACGACTCTCACGAGTCCCGCACTAACCTGGTTTATGCGTTTTCCTCAGGGTACGATCACCTCGTTCGCGGATCTGGTCAACTCCTTTAAAGTCTAATTCGCCAGCAGTCGAAGGCTCGAGAGGCAGTCAAGCGATCTCTATCGAATCACCCAAAGGTATAATGAACCTCTCTGAAGCTACCTTAACAGGTGCAATAAGGAAAAGGTCGCGATCCCCTATTGCGATGTCACCACCTCCATCGAAGCCTTCAGACAAGGTTTGATCAAAGATAGCAACCTCTACAACGAGATCACCAAGTACCCATGCAGAAGCTTCGAAGACGTCCAAGCCAAAACCATGGCTGAGGTACGTTTAGAAGAAGATCGCGAGTCATGAAAGGCATCCCATGGACCCGACCATTCTGATCGCAAATCTTCTTCCGACAATCGCCGAGACAGACGCCATCATCCGTACCCTCGCGGTCGAAACGAGCAAAGTCAGGTAAATTCCTTCCAAGACAGGTCTCAAGACTGGAAAGACGGTCCGACGCTGCCTCCTAGGGTTCAATCTTACAAAATCAATGTTTCCATGTCGGAGCTCGTCAAGAATTTCGACAAATATGAGAAAGAAGTAAGATGGCCCTGAAAGAGCGACCGACCAGACGTCAAGAAGGATATGAACAGGTGGTGCGAATTCCATGGTGACCATGGTCACTCAATAGATGAATGCATCGCTAGGTTACTTGCGCAAGGTTACTTGCGCAAGGTCTCTTGCGCGACGTGATCTCAGAACGAGCCAAAGCCACCATGGAACGATGAGATTAGGTAAAACACGATAAACCCCTATCTCATGTCCATACAAAAATTATCAATACTATTTCAGGGGGCTCGGACGTATGTGGGAACACGTACTCCGCAACAAAAAGACATGCGAGAGAAAGCAAAGGCAGTAAGCCCTCAGTATCAGAGTTCAGACGATCCAAGGTCTCTAACCTCCCAACAATCACATTCGACGAATCCGACGTTGATGAATTAGGCGATCATCATGACGGTCTGGTAAGTCAAGCACACTATCGGTGAAATCGTCCTTACAACATACGCCGGAGGAGTAAACCAACAGGTAAAATTCCTAGTCTTGAATTGTCCATCTCTATACAACTGCATCCTTGGCAGGCTTTGGATACACGTGATGAAGGCGGTACCCTCGACGTACCATCATACCATCAAGTTCCTGACCAAATAGGGAGTCCAAGAGATCAAGGGTGATCAGAGGATGGCCAAGGAATGCTATGTCGCCTCCATGAAAAGCGCAGTCGAACCAAAGATCGCATAGTAATTACAGCTCGGCGAAGGATCCAATCGATATGTCAAACCAGAAATGGAAAAGCTCGACGAGATCACACTAGATACTTCAAAGCCAAACCAAACGGTAAGGGTCAGGTCAGACCTGGACGACTCGACCAGACAACAAATATTGGATTTCCTACGGTCTAATGCTGACTGCTTCGCGTGATCACATGAAGACATGGTCGGGATATCACCAAACGTTATTACTCATAAGTTGAATGTAGATCTATCTCATCCTCCTGTGACGCAAAAGCGCAGGAAATTCGCCCCCGAACGGAATAAGATCATCGATGACGAAGTCAGAAGCCTGCTAGAAACATGAAAGATAAGAGAAGTCGATTACCCCGATTGGCTAGCCAACGTGGTTGTAGTCCAAAAGAAAAACAACAAGTGGAGTGATAGGTGTCATTTCATGCACCTTTACTAGCAATTATTAGCATTATTTGGAGGAGTTTATGATCAGATTTGAGGCTAAGTCTGTAATCCAGAAGATGTAGAGAGAATTGAAGATATCCAAGGATTTACAGCTTAGATGGAGATGATGAAGATGGATGAGGATCCGCTTGAAGACTAATTGGAGAAGGCTTCCAACACTTGGTAGTATAGAAGAGCGGAAGAGAAGAAGAAGAGCTGAAGAAAGGAGTGGGCGAACTGTCACCGCCCCGTGCCAGAGCCACAGCGACCCGACGGTGGGTCTCAGAGAAGAGCTGGTCGCGCCAGAAGAAGCCACCGCCCCGCGGTAGATCTCACCTCCACGCGGTGGGCACACGTAACGCCTCGCAGCCAGAAGACATTATTTCCTTATTTTGCATTTTTGGATTTCCTTTTTATTATTTTATTTCCTTTACCATTTTCGTTAGGTTAAACTTATTTCCTAAGCCTATTTAAGACCTCTTTCTAGGTTAAGAGGCAGACACTTTATACCAGACACTTTACATTAGACTTTTAGCATCGTTGTTTTCTTTCTCATTAGGGTTTCATTTGCATCTGAATGGAGCACTAATTTTCCTTTGTTCTACTAGACGTTTGAAGCAATACAGTTGATGTGTTTGTGAGATTTCTATTCCTTGTTCCTATTCTTATATGTGTTGGTTTGATTCTCTTGGTTATATTGAATATTGATTCATTGTTATTCTTCATAGCCTGATCAACTAGGTTGAGTAATATTTATCAATTGCTAGGGTTTGCATATAGTGGAATACGAGTGTATATCTAGTAGCATACACGATTATTGCATATAGTGGAATACGAGTGCGCAATTGTGAGTGAGAATCATTTGCATGTTAAGTAGTAAGGTTTTCTTCTATTTGCATGTATCCTATATCCTTGTGTGCATTGCTATTGCTTTATTAGTGGTAAGGTTTTCTTCCATTGATATTGTAGTAAGTACTATCAACAACTGTCTGAATTGGTAGTTATTCAAGATCAGGGTGGGAACAGCCATAAGAATAGTGAAAGAACTTGGATTTAATAGATTTTTGTGATCAAATTACATCTATGTATTGTGGATCTCGTTCTAGTGGAACTACTTTCCCCAATCATATTCTCAAATCAACTAAACCTGTTTACTTTGCTCTGCTTGATAACCAAAACCCCCTTTCCTTGTTATTTGTTAATCATAATTGCATACTTCATCAGATCTTCCCCGTGGGTTCGACCCTTACTTGCTTGCTATACATCTGTTTAGTAGGTTGTTAGGACTTTTACTTTGACAAGGCCATTCAACGATATTTGCATTGCATATTTCGGCCACGTCAAATTTGGCGCCGTTGTCGGGGAAGTTTTCTGTTTTGTTGTGTGTTTTTGTGATTGATTTTGGTGGAGACATATCTTATGGTCGACACTCGTAGTACTGACTCTCCTCTAGCTGCTTTTGATCCAAAAATCGACAGATCTTTCCGTGCGAACCTACGCGATCAAGGAGAAGAAGAAGCCGATGTTGAGACAGTTGAGACCGTTGAGCCAGTTGACATCCCTCCTGCTGCAATGGCCGAAACTCTGAGAGAGATGACTGAACCGAACATTGGGGCACAACCCCCCTTGGCTGTCGTCATTCCTGCACTTGACGTAGGGGTGAACTTTGAGCTGAAATCTGGAGTTGTTGCTTATCTTCCGAAATTCCATGATTTGAGTGGAGAGGACTCGATATCTCATCTGGGTAAATTCCACAATGTCTGCATGACTATGAAGCCAAGGAATGTGACGGAGGATCAAATCAAGATGAGAGCCTTTGGTTTTTCTTTGCTAGACTCTGCTAGCGACTAGTATTATCACTTACCGCCAGGGACCATAAATACCTGGACTAAACTGCACAAGGCATTTCTTGACAAGTACTTCCCAACAAAGAAGGCGAATGCTTTGAAAAAGGCAATTGCTAACATTGAACAGGGTGCTGATGAGACGCTATATGACTATATTGAGCGGTACAAGAGGCTTTTCTCTAGCTGCCCGTTCCACGGATACGCCAAGCAGGATCTTGTTCTCTACTTACACAATGGCCTGCTCGATCAAGAGAGAAGAATGGTTGACGCTTAATGCGGTGGGAGCATACTCAATCTGACACCGGACGCAGCCATGGAAAGATTTCAGGAGATGAGTGAGAGTACCAGGAGCTTTGGTAAGACGTACCAGAGAAAGGCAGTCAATGCTGTGACTCCTACAGGACCTAGCCCTGTGTTAAATGAGTTAGCTGAGTTGAAGGAGATGGTGAAGAGAATGGCGAACCAAAACACTCCTCAACAAGTCAAAGCATGTGGGATTTGCTGTGATCAATTCCACCCTACTGATACTTGCCCTCAGCTGCAAGAGGAAGGTACTGCTGAAGTGAATGTTGTAGGAGGTTACGGACCCCCTAGATCGCAGTTTGGTGGATAACCCAACTACAATCCGAGAGGGCGTGACCACCCAGGCTTCCGGTGGAGCGACCCACAAGGTGGTCAACAACCGGCACAACAGCAATACCAGCAGAGAGCCCCATACCAACAGAGGCCTCTAGGCCAAAACTCTGGTGCTACTACTGAAGAGTTGCTAAAGACCTTGACTCAGCACTTTTCCACTCATGTGCAGACTACTGAGTCAAGCATAAAGAATATGGAGAGGCAGATTGTCCAACTGGCTGATGTTATGACCAAGATTGACCAAAGGACATCCAATTCCTTGCCATCTCAGACCACAGTGAATCCAAGGGAAAATGTGAGTGCCATCACCCTCAGAATTGGTAAGCAACTGGTCGTTCCTCCTATTGCTGGAAAGGAGAGCGAATTTGAGATGGAGAATATCGGTCACCGCCCCGCGGTGGACTCCATCGCGACCCGGCGGCGAGTTGGATCTGAGGCCAGTGAAGAGGCATGCATGTCACCGCCCCGCGGCGACACTAACCGCGACCTGGCGGCAAGCCTCAGTAATCCCACCGCGACCTCACCGCTCCGCGGCAATGACCACCGCCCCGCGGTGAGACTACCGCGACCCGGCCTCCAAAATCCAAGCGACACCGAAGAGGTTTGCGTTGATAATTATGTTCGTCCGGTTTTTCCCCCTCTCGGTTCCGAGAAGCCACAGACACCTTTTCCCGAGGCGCTAAAAGCTAGAAAGGTCGCCGACAACAATGATCTTTTCGAGACATTCCGAAACTATGAGGTGAACATCCTTCTTCTCAAGCTTATTAAGGTTGTTCCTCGATATGCCAAGTTTTTGAAGGAGCTGTGCACCGTCAATAGGACACAAAAGCTGAAGGTCCAAAAGAAGGTTCTGGTTGGTGAACATGTCTGGCGGTATTTCAAAAGCGTATGCCTGAGAAGTGCAAGGATCCAGGTACGTTCACTATTCCTATTGCTATAGGTGAGCATCGATTTGAGAAAGCCTTGTTAGACTTTGGTGCCTCTATTAATGTTTTGCCTTACTCATTGCTTGAAGATTTAGGAGTAGGACCTTTGCATGATACCAATATTGTGATTCAACTTGCTGATGGTTCTTGTGTGCCTCCTAAGGGTATTGTGGAAGATATTCTTGTTAAGATAGGTCCCTTAATTTTTCCTGCTGATTTCTTCGTAATGGATATGGATTATAATGAGCAGGTTGCTCCTGTTATGTTAGGTCGACCTTTTATGAAAACATTCATGACGAAGATTGATGTGGATAGTGGAACTTTAACTATGGAATTCAATGGAATAATTTTTGAGCATAATATTCATAAGGTCAACTCCATTGAATTGCCTACCCTTTGCTGTATTAGTGATATTGATAATCCTACTCAGGAAAATGTTAAGACTAGTGCAGAAGATACCATAGTTGAATATTCTGCTATTGCTGAACCGTTTGATTTGCATGAGCATGATGTCTTACTTGATGTCATAGGAGAATCTACCCCCTCTACTTCGGGCACTTGCCCCCCTGCACTAACCATACAAGGCAGTAAGCCTTCATCTATTGTCGTGCATCATGATCAGGTTGAGCTATATCGGCCCCCACATCGCTCTAAGTATGGGGGAGAAGCTCCAAAGGAAGCAATTATGGAGTCAATGGCCAAGAGGGAGCATGGTCTAAGGTTCAAGCCTTTCCATGGGAAGTTCCAGCAGGAGGAGACAGTTAGGAGGATTCCGAAGGGATCCTGTTCTAGGTGGTAGTTGATTTGAAGTACGTCGAGCCAACGACGTTAACTAAGGCGATATCCGGGAGGCAACCCGAGGTAGTTTTCCTTAATTTTTCTTTTCTCCTAGATTTATTCCGTAATTCCTTTTGCTTTGTTTCGTTCGCCTGTCACTAACATTTCAGGTACGAAAGTAAATGGAGAGGAGACGGTGCTCCCAGTTACCTCACCGCGACCCGGTGACAAGTCCGCCGCCCCGCGGTGGAGACCACCGCCCCGCGGTGGATGTCTGGTATATTTCCTCCACTCCGAAAAAAAAATAAAATCAATGGTACATAAGAAATTGACGGATTGGGCCCCTTTTGGCCGAGTTTTCTCTTTGGGCCAATGTACATAACCGGCCCATCAACCCTTCTTCCTTTTCCCTTCCCTAACCTAGCCTCCACTCTCACAAACCCTCCATACCCAACACCCCTCTCAAGCTTTTCCAAGCCATTCCCCTATTTTCTTACCAACCCCTCTTGTTCTTGGTCCGAATCTAGCCTCCAATTACATTAACCTTTAGTTTCTTTGCCTAATTTGGAGTTTAGCCTCACAAAAGAGCCAAACACAAACCCCGCTGCCTCGCGTCACCCACCACCGCATCGCCTGCCACCGCCCCGCGGCGCCCCCCACCGCGACCCGGCGTGAAGTCCCAGTTACCCCACCGCGACCCGGCGGCACATCCACCGCCCCGCGGCGAGACTACCAGGCTGTGTGTTTTTCGCTCGTTTGTAAATCCTCTTTGGTCGGCCTTTGTTTTGAGCATCTCAATTCATTACTTATGGCACCTAGAGGTAGGAAGCATGTCTCTACGAGGGATGAGAATGAGGTGTATAACGTTGTGAAGGAGAGGAAAATGTTGGCTACTAAGTTCTTTGACAAGCCAACGTTGATTGAGTTTGGTATGTTGGAGTGTGTATCTCTTTGTTTAGCAGAGTTATGGCTGATGCTACCCCTGCTGATGCTCCTTCGGATCCGTTTGGAGAGGGCCCTAGTGCTGATGCTGCTGCTGCTGACTCTGTGGGTGAGGATGCTCCTCTTCCTACCCAGTTTGATGCGCCTTCATCTTCTTATGGTCCTGCCACACCTTGGCAAGAGTTTTACGCAAGATTTGATGCATTCTCGGTGCAGCAGACTCACTGGAACACCCGAGTAGAGACTGGTCTGCAGACTTGGCAGACCCAGTTCCGTGCTGATGTAGATGAGTGTCTGGATGCTATGGACGCTCATATGAGGGACTACTTTGGGAGGTTCCCATCACCACCACCATCCGGCCCACAGTGAGTTTATTTCTCCTTCCCCTATTTCATTTGATGTTCTCTTCTCTACATTGAGGACAATGTTCGGTTTAAGTATGGGGGAGGGATTTAGACTGTACTGTCTAGCTAGCTAGTGTACATAGCTTTGTTTTCTGTAATTTTCATTCAAGTATTTCTAAAAAAAATAAATCGAAAAAGCCAAAAAGATATGAAAAGGCAATCAAAATCCTGGGATGAGCTGAAAACCCGAAAGGGCAGTTCAGGTAAAAAGTAGGTAGTCCGACTGGTATAGACCAGTGGAAAAATGGACTGGAGTGACGCGAGTATTTGTGAGATATCTAGCAAAATGAAATGAGTGGCTAGGTTAAAACCCAGGAGGGCGCCTGGGCAAAATGAGCGTAAAGAAAAAAAGAAGAAGAGTGATTTTAGGATCATTCTGGAGGTTGGCGTCATAAGAAGGGGAGTCATAAGGAGGACTCAGGTAGGCCACTCTGGAGCGATAAGGAGCTAGATTGGAGTTAGGATTAGAATAATCTTTACATCACTTGTTTTGGTTGTCTGGAGCTAATGGTTGAGATGTTGTAGTTGCTGGTGTCATATTTTCTTATACTTCCTGAGGCCTTGGTGTTTGATGGAGGGAGTAGGTTTATCATTAGCTTACTCGGGACGAGTAAAGGTCTAAGTATGGGGAAATTTGATAGGTGTCATTTCATGCACCTTTACTAGTAATTATTAGCATTATTTGGAGGAGTTTATGATCAGATTTGAGGCTAAGTCTGTAATCCAGAAGATGTGGAGAGAATTGAAGATATCAAGGGATTTACAGCTTAGATGGAGATGATGAAGATGGATGAGGATCCGCTTGAAGACTAATTGGAGAAGGCTACCAACACTTGGTAGTATAGAAGAGCGGAAGAGAAGAAGAAGAGCTGAAGAAAGGAGTGGGCGAACTATCACCGCCCCGCGCCAGAGCCACCGCGACCCGGCGGTGGGTCTCAGAGAAGAGCTGGTCGCGCCAGAAGAATCCACCCGACCCGGCATTACGTGAGCCCCGCGGTGGGCACACGTAACGCCTCGCGGCCAGAAGACATTATTTCCTTATTTTGCATTTTCGGATTTCCTTTTTATTATTTTATTTCCTTTACTATTTTCGTTAGGTTAAACTTATTTCCTAAGCCTATTTAAGACCTCTTTCTAGGTTAAAAGGCAGACACTTTATACCAGACACTTTACATTAGACTTTTAGCATCATTGTTTTCTTTCTCATTAGGGTTTCATTTGCATCTGAATGGAGCACTAATTTCCCTTTATTCTACTAGACGTTTGAAGCAATACAGTTGATGTGTTTGTGAGATTTCTATTCCTTGTTCCTATTCTTATATGTGTTGGTTTGATTCTCTTGGTTATATTGAATATTGATTCATTGTTATTCTTCATAGCCTGATCAACTAGGTTGAGTAATATTTATCAATTGCTAGGGTTTGCATATAGTGGAATACGAGTGCATATCTAGTAGCATACACGATTGTTGCATATAGTGGAATACGAGTGCGCAATTGTGAGTGAGAATCATTTGCATGTTAAGTAGTAAGGTTTTCTTCTATTTGCATGTATCCTATATCCTTGTGTGCATTGCTATTGCTTTATTAGTGGTAAGGTTTTCTTCCATTAATATTGTAGTAAGTACTATCAACAACTGTCTGAATTGGTAGTTAATCAAGATCAGGGTGGGAACAACCATAAGAATAGTGAAAGAACTTTGATTTAATAGATTTCTGTGATCAAATTACATCTCTGTATTGTGGATCTCGTTCTAGTGGAACTACTTTCCCCAATCATATTCTCAAATCAACTAAACCTGTTTACTTTGCTCTGCTTGATAACCAAAACCCCCTTTCCTTGTTATTTGTTAATCATAATTGCATACTTCATCAGATCTTCCCTGTGGGTTCGACCCTTACTTGCTTGCTATATATCTGTTTAGTAGGTTGTTAGGACTTTTACTCTGACTAGGCTATTCAACGATATTTGCATTGCATATTTCGGCCATGTCATGGAGAGTCTGCATCGACTTCACCGACCTTAACAAACCATGTCCCAAGGACTCCTTCCCACTCCCCCATCACGCCATGGTCAACGCGATAGCGGGACACGAAATGCTATCCTTCATGGATGAGTTCAGTGGTTACATTCAGATCCTCATGGAACCAGAAGACCAAGAGAAAACGACATTCGTCACAAATCAAGGTATTTATTGTTATAAAGTGATGCCCTTCGGACTAAAAAATGCAGGGGCTACTTATCAACGACTAGTCAACAAGATGTTCAAAGACTATATTGCGGACACAATGGAAGTCTACATAGACGACATGCTAGTCAAGACAAAAAAGAAGAAGGACCACATCGATCATCTCCGCGACGGCTTCGAGGTACTGAAAAGAAATAATATGAAGCTAAATCCTATGAAATGCTCTTTCGGAGTTTCGTCAGGGAAATTCTTGGGGTATATGGTGACACAAAGTGGAATAGAGGCCAGCCCGGAGCAGGTCAAAGCCATCATCAACCTCTGATCTCCTCGATGCGTCAAGGACGTACAAAAGCTGACAGGTCGAATAACAGCTCTAAACATGTTCATCTCAAAGTCGTCGGACAAGTGCAAACCCTTCCACGACGCCCTTAGAAAGAACAAGTCCTTCCAATGGACAGAAGAACATGAAGCCGCATTTCAAGATCTGAAGAAATACCTGGACAACCCCCTACTGTTAGAAAAAACTAAAGGCGACAAGACACTACTGTTGTACCTAGCAGTGTTGGAATATGCTGTCAGTGCAGTGCTGGTCAGAGAAGAAGACAACAAGCAATCGCCAATCTATTACGTTAGTCGGACGCTACTCCCAGCGGAAACAAGGTATTCATCACTGGAGAAACTCGTCCTGGCACTAGTAATGGCGTCAAACAAACTCAAACCCTATTTCGAATCTCATACTATAATTGTTCGCACTAACCATCCCATGAGAGCAATCATGAGGAAACCAGAATTCATAGGATGAATGACTAAGTGGGCCATACACCTCAGTGGTTACGAGATTGAGTACGAGCCCAGGACGGCAATCAAGTCCCAGTTATTGGCCGATTTTGTGGAAGATTTCAGTCCGACCTTAGAACAGGAGGCCATCACAGAAGTGACACAACTACTCGCAACAGAGGAAACAGGTAAATGGGAACTCCACATAGACGGTGCGTCAAATGCTAGAGGATCGGGGCTGGGGGTCGTGCTAAAATCGCCACAAGGGGACAAGATAGCCCAAGCCGTAAGATGCGAATGGGACGCGACCAACAACGAAGGTGAATACGAAGCACTCGTGTTTGGGCTCATTCTGGCACGCGACCTAGGAGTCCAAGAAACCGAAGTCATATGTGACTCCCTCTTAGTCGTGAATCAAATTCAAGGGTCATACAACGTGATGCGTCCCAACCCTCACCCAAACCGGGCTCCGACAAGCCCAAGGCGCCCACGACCTTGGCGTCCGCCTTGGTTCAAGACTTAGTCTAGTAGCCTTATATTTCTTATTTTAGCAACTTTCCTATTTTAGCAGCTTTCTATTTTTAGCATTGCTATTTTTGGAATTTACTATGTTTAGTAAGTTTTCATATTTGACACTTTCTATTTTAGGACTTACTATGTTTAGCAGTTTCCATTTATAGCAGTTTCTATTTCGGGCATTGCTCCACTATTGCATAGTGGGCTAGCCCATTAGTCTATTGTGAGGCCCAAGCCCATTAGGGTTAGGCCGAGCCCTTTGCCTTTAAATAGGCCTCCCTTGTAATCGTTTCAATCACGTTGAATTGAATAGCAAAGCTTAAGTCGAGTGGTTATCCTCCTTCATTTGCTTCGACGTCACCCTTGATTTTGAATCCATTTTGGTAGTTGTGTTAAACTCCAAACATATCCCTCTCATCTCCCTTCCTCCGCTGCAGACGCTACTGCACCCTATCCCAAACACAACCCCACGACTTGTTCGTGCTTATCCAGCGACGTCCCGGTGAACATCTCGATCTAGATCCGGCATAAAAGAGACGTTTTGACCTTGGAACGCATCAACTGGTATCAGAGCGCCAGTCGATCGAGCCACTGATGACATCTACACCAACGCCAGAAACGCCGTCGACTTCTGCCCAGATTCCGGCCAAAATTGTTTTTCTCTTTTCTGAGATTTTTTTCAGATTCGTGTAGAGCTTTGAAAGAAGAGTTCAGCCGTATCAAATTTGTCCAAATCTGAGTTCGTTTGCCCCTCCAAAAGGGCCAAATACGGAGGCTGCGCTGCAGAAACCCAAGCTCCGCCGCCGCGCCCAAACCCTAAACCACAAGCTTTCCGCTGCCCTTGCCTTCCTTATCCGAGATCCCCCAAATCTCGCCCTTCCCAAATTTCCCCACAGAATCCGCCACCTACCCTATCCAAAATTTCTCTCTCCAATCCCAGCAAATCAAACCCCCCCCAAATCTCGGCTTTCCATATCTGCCCATCTTGTTTTTTAATTTCAAAATTCAAATTCAAGATCTACCCCCTCCTTTCCCTAACCCTAGCTTCCGCCGCCCCCCTCAAACCAGCCGCCATCACGCCCTGCATCAGCACACACCCATGGCGTGCCGATGTTCGGACTGGTACCCACCCGAAGTTCGGTTACACCGCCGACGCTTTCACGGCGATGGCGAATCCGACGAGTTCTTGGAGTGGTCCCGACACATGGCTTACTACTTCCGCCAAAGGGACTACACCGAGTTTGAACAAGGCGACATCACCATCGGTTGCCTCGCGTCCTACGCTTGGGACTGGTGGTGCCGCCTCGACGACGACCGACTGAGACGCGGCTTTGTTCCCGTGGAAACTTGGGAGCAACTTGTCTACGTGATGACTCGGCGCTTTGCTCCCCGGTTGGACCCGGTAGTCTATGCTGCCCGTTGTCGCCGACGCACTGAGCCGCCCCCTGCTTCTGCCCCAGCGCGTCCCTTTGCAAGCGCCCCCGCCCTAGTGCGTTCGCCTGAGCACATCCCAGCACGCATCCCGATGCCAGCGAGCTTGCCACTGTCTTCTGAGTGCGCGCCTGTGTCCATCCCAGTGCACATCCAAGAGCCCCTATCTATGGTGCCCTCCTCAACGGCGCAAGTCGAGTCAAAGTCCACCGCGCCCTTGGAAGTGCACGTTCCTTCGCCAGTGGCCACTGTTGTGCCCGCTTCAGCGACCTTCTCTGTGGGAGAAACGGCTCCGACGAGCTCCTCTGAGAATGTGCTGACTACCGCGAGCGCTTCTGTGGACGAGTCGTCTACAACGCTCTCTTCTGTGAGCAAGCTGACTACAGCGTGTCCCTCTGAGAGCGAGCCGTATATAGCGCGCTCTCTAGTGAGCGCCCCAAAGTTCATCACGACGTCTGTGCCTACTCCTGGACCAGAGTTCTACGTGATCACATTCTAGGTTCCAAGAGTCGGACACAAGGCAGACGTCGTCTTCTTGCTACCGATCGAGCGCATGCTCTCCCTAGCCCCACCCTGCTCGAAGCGAGGACGCTTCGAATCTAAGGGGGAGAGAAATGTAGTAAGTTTCCGTAAATAGCAATGTTAAAAATAGAAAGCTGCTAAAATAGGAAAGTTGCTAAAATAAGAAATATAAGGCTACTAGACTAAGTCTTGAACCAAGGTGGACGCCAAGGTCGTGGGCGCCTTGGGCTTGTCGGAGCCCGGTTTGGGTGAGGGTTGGGACGCATCAACAGTGAACCTCAACACTTCTACATAAATATAAGAAAAGGAATGATCAAGAGAAAACTCCAAAGGAATTGAGTCTTATGGGAAACGTATGACAAGTGTTTGGGAACATTAAGTTTTCACACAACTTTTAAAACACGACCTTGATTATTTGGGTTTACGACCAACCTCACCGCGCAATGCGAATCCAGATTGGAAAGAAGACTTACTCTAACAAGAGTCCGGGCGGTTTCCACGTTATAATTTTCGCCCGAGGGTATATTAATTATGTGCGTAAAAGCACTTATCTTATTTAATTCCAAAACACACATTCACGTTACAGCTTTTAAACCACATCATCTCGATACGAGAGATATTTATGTGAATGAATCCCGAGTGTTGGCACCAGTTGAGTGCACCTACCCTGAGTAAGGGTACGGTCATGACCAGAAAGTACTAGGGCAAAATCCTCCTAATACCAGTTATAAAGAAATGACTAGACCTCGTAAGGTACATAGCGTTCCTACAAATACTCGTGCTAAACTAGCATTTAAGTTCACACAGATATCCACACCAAACCATTACGGTAATATAATGTATAATAGCGTTGTTTCTAGCAATATATACAATCTATTATAGATTCATATTTTAGCACCTTGTTTTATTAAATCTGTTCCCAAACAGAAAACAACAACTTTTATCCCATCTTAATTAACAGTTAATTAATTGATAATCAAGGGAAACATGGAATAATGAGCAAGAGTGAACCACCACTTGCCTTAGTCTAGACGAATCGAAGAGATCGGGTTCCGAGATCTGGCGACTTGAATCTGAGTACGGATTCCTACAACGACGACAGAACCCTAAGTTAGATACGATACACCACGGAGATACGAAACAAAACGAATAAACGACACGAACGAAGGGAAAAAGGGCCTAAGCCGCGGCCGTGGTGGCCAAAGCCGCGATCGCGCTTGGTGGGCAAGGCCGCGGTTGCGGTTGGCATAACCGTGGTCACGGTTTTCTGGGCCAAGCCCATGGTCGCGGTTGGCATAACCGCGGTCGCGGATGCCCATCCCGACGACGGCTTGGAGACGAACAACGAGCTTCTCGACAACGAGGCTCGGCTTCTTCACTCCTTGGATGAATGTGCATTACCACTACGTTGCCAATGACTTCCTCCGGCGACCACTAGAACTCCGACGACCACTGAAAACTCCGGCGACAATGAAAACAAACGAGAGAGAGAGATGGAGCTTGATGGATGATGGAAAAGAGGCTGCCACGACCTCCTTTTATAGGCTCAAGGATGAGGGAGTTCACCCCAGCACCGGCAACTCAAACGGTTCCCATCCCCTCCACCAGCGAGCGTTGAAGAACGTGGGGGAAATCCATGCGTCGGCCTTCTGGAAGCTCGAGGAAGAAGAAGGTGAAACAGAGACCCGCGATCGCGGTTTCAGAACCGCGATCGCGGTTTGCCCACAGGCAAAACCGCTCCCGTGGTTTCAAAATCGTGGTCGCGGTAGTCCTGCGCTCGCATCTTTGGGTCTTTGGTCGCGGTCTTTGATCGCGGCCATGCTAAATTGCCCATTTAGCATTCCATAATTAATTTAAGACCCCATATTCTCAATAAACATGTATTAATCCGTAAAAAGGATCTTACAGAGATTACATAAATTGCCCGATACGTCTTTCTTACAAAATGGCAGTTTGGGACTTTTAGGGGTTATTACATTACCTCCCCCTTAAAAAAAGTTCCGACCCCGAAACTAGGCCGAAAACAGCTCGGGAAAACGACTAAGAATATCAGACTCAGTCTCCAAGTTTTCCCAAGTTACCTCCTCAGATCCCGACTTGGACCAGAGGATCCGCGCTAATAGTACCACCTTATTCCTTAAGTGTTTCTCGCGACGTTCAAGAAAACGCACAAGTCTCTCTTCGTAGGTACCATTTGCCTGAATCTCGATGTCTTCATAACTCACCACATGAGACACATCTGGCACATACTTCCTTCGCAGAGACACGTGGAACACGTTATGCACTGGATGCACCGACGGCGACAATGCCAAACGGTACGCTAAAGATCCCACTCTGTCAAGGATCTCAAACGGTCCACGTAGTGAGGGTTGAGCTTCCCACGCTTGCCGAACCTGAACATACCCTTGGTTGTCGACACCCTGACAAACACCTTGTCACCAACCTCAAACTCGACATTTTTGCGCTTCAGATCAGCATAAGACTTCTGTCGACTCTGAGCTGTAAGCATCCTCTGTTTGATCAAGGCAATGTCCGAGACAGTCCTTTCGACTAACTCTGGTCCAAGCAGAATCTTGTCGGCATTCTCATCCCAACAAATCGGAGATCTGCACTTTCGACCGTACAAAGCCTCGAATGGAGCCATCTTGATGGTAAAATGCCAGCATAAGACTTCTGTCGACTCTGAGCTATAAGCATCCTCTGTCTGATCAAGGCAATGTCCGAGGCAGTCCTTTCGACTAACTCCGGTCCAAGCAGAATCTTGTCGGCATTCTCATCCCAACAAATCGGAGATCTGCACTTTCGACCGTACAAAGCCTCTAATGGAGCCATCTTGATGGTAAAATGCCAGCTATTGTTGTACGTGAATTCAATCATACTTAAGTTGTTCTCCCAGCTGGTCGGACAATCTAGTACACAAGCTCTCAGTATATCCTCCAGTGTCTGGATGGTCCTCTCAGATTGTCTATCCGTCTGAGGATGAAACGTAGTACTGAACCTCAATTCAGTTTCCATGGCCTTGTGGAGTTCCTTCCAGAATCTCGACATGAATCGGCCATCACAATCCGATACAATGGTTTTTGGTGTACCATGCAAACGGACAATCTCGTGTAGGAAAACTTCTGATAGCCTCTGGGTTCCCCAAGTTGATTTGATGACCACGAAATGAGCACTCTTCATGAGCCGGTCAATGATCACCCATATGGCATCCTTCTGACCCTGAGTCTTCGGCAACCCCATGACGAAGTCCATCGCAATATCCTCTCACTTTCATTTTGGTACTGGGAGAGGTTGCAATTCACCACCTGGTCTACGGTGTTCGATCTTGACTTTCTGACAAGTCAAGCATCTCGCCACAAATTCTGCTACGTCCCACTTCATGTTGGGCCACCAAAATTTCTTCCTGAGGTCTTTGTACATCTTACTGGATCCTAGATGTACAGAATAAGCTGACGAATAGGCCTCCTTCATCACCAGTTGACGAAGGCCATCTATGTCAGGCACACAGATTCGGTCTTGAAACCAGAGTGATCCATCATCTTGAATCACGGATCCAGGAGCTTTCCCATCCATCACTTCACTACTTAACTTCACTAAGATCACATCATAAACCTGCTTCTCCTTGATCTGATCAAGTAGCGTAGCCTGAATCTCCAACATACTCAAGCATCCTCGACGCTGAACATACAAGACATCAATCTCGCACAATCCTTGGTGAAGTTTGTTCTGAGCAGTGAGCACTGAGCAGAGCTACCACGGTCTCGTGCGGCGTCTTCTGGCTCAGTGCATCGGCTACCACATTAGCCTTGCCCGGATGATACAACAACTCAATGTCGTAGTCCTTGAGTAGCTCTAACCAGCGACGTTGCCTCATATTTAACTCCTTCTGAGTGAACACATACTTGAGAATCTTGTGGTCGGTAAAGATCTGGAACCTAACACCATAGAGATAGTGCCTCCAAATCTTCAGCACGAAAACCACAGCCGCTAATTCCAGATCATGCGTCGGATAGTTTGTTTCATAGGTCTTCAATTGCCGAGATGCGTATGCAATAACCTCTCTCTTTTGCATCAATACACATCCTAACCCATGCTTTGAAGCGTCACTATAGACCACATAACCATCAGATCCATCTGGTAGCGCCAAAACTGGTGCGGATGTCAGACACTTTTTCAACTTCTGAAAACTTGCCTCGCACTTGTCGTCCCATACGAACTTCTTGTGGACCTTGCGGAACAACCCGGTCATGGGTAGGGCGATCTTTGAAAATCTCTCCACGAACCGTCTGTAATAACCTGCAAGTCCCAAGAAACTGTACACCTCCTTCACGTTCTGAGGTCGCTTCCAGTCGGCTACCGCCTCAATCTTCTGAGGATCAACCATAACCCCATTCTCATTAATCACATGGCCTAAGAAAGCCACTTCCTGAATCCAGAAGACATATTTAGACAACTTTGCATACAGCTGATTTTGCCTAAGGACTGACAATGTGATACGAAGATGCTCCTCGTGAGCCTCCTCGCTCGGAGAATAGATTAGGATATCGTCGATGAATACCACCATGAATTTGTCCAAGTACTGGTGGAAACATATGTGCATCAGATCCATGAAGACTGTCGGAGCATTAGTAAGCCCAAATGGCATGACTATGAACTTCTAGTGTCCATATCTCGTCCGAAACATAGTCCTCGGAATATCTTCCTCATTAATCCTGAGCTGATGGTAACCAGATCTCAGATCGATCTTGGAAAAGACTTTTGCTCCTTGCAGTTGATCCAACATATATTCTATCCTTGGCAACGGATACTTATTCTTTATAGTGACCTTGTTCAACTTTCGATAGTCGATACAAAGTCGGAATGAACCATCCTTCTTCTTGACAAACAAGACAGGAGCGCCCCAAGGCGATGCACTCGGCCTTATATATCCTTTCTCAAGTAGGTCCTCAAGTTGTTTCTTCAACTCTTGCATCTCTGCTGGAGCCATCTGATACAGTGCTTTAGAAATCGGTGAGGTTTCAGGCTCGAGATCGATAGTGAACTCCACGTCATGATTCGGGGGTAAATCGGGAATCTCATCAGGAAAAACATCCGGATACTCGCATATGACAGGAACATCGTTAACTGAAGTCTCATCCTTCTTGGGCTTATCCAGATAGCACAGGTACCCGACACAACCTTGTGGAAGTAGCTTACACGCAGCCATCACATTGATGAGCTTTCCGTTATCAGCGTCATTACGACCCTTGAACTTGTACACAAACTGGCCCCCAGATGACACTGTCACTGTCCTTGAGCTGAAATCGATTACCACTCTATGACGCGTCAGCCAGTCCATCCCGAGAATGATGTCGTATGGAGCCATGGATATACAGATCAAGTCTACTTCAAACTTCCGACCTTGAATAGTAATCGGAAATTCCGACAGACGCTTGGTCCCTACTAATTGTTCACCATTGGGAAGGTTCACCACAAAAGGTTTGCAAGATTCATTGCATTCTAACCCTAACTTACTCACACATTTTTCCGAAATAAAGGAATGAGTAGCACTTGAATCAAACAATATACACACGGATGTAGAGTGAAGGTATAGAGTACCTTGGGCAATTAGAGCGTTAGGTCCGTCAGCCTCACGCATCTCATACAGCCGCTGACCCTGACCTACTGGAACAGTTGGGGCTTTCCCCTTGTTCTGAGCAGTAGTCTGCATAGAGGTACTCGGAGTCCCTACACGCTTGAATCGGGTAGGTTGTTATGGCTAACTGACCCTTGTTGTGACTCAGCCTCCTTCTACCTCTTCTACGGACACTTTTTTTGCAAATGCCCCTCCTTTCCGCATGCAAAGCACGTCCTCCTACCCTTTGGATACTCATTGCTCTTATGCCCCGGTGTTCCGCAGTTATAGCACTGAATTGGGTTCTTGCCCTGGCCAGAGCATTGAGTAAGACCAGACTACGTCACCTCAGTTCTTGCCCGGCCAGACTTGGCAAAATGCGACGGTGGTGTGGGTCATTTAAACCCACTAGCCTGAGGCTGGCTCTGCGCCGGTCTCTGGCGATTGCGCTTCTTTGTCGACTCCTCTAGAGTCGCTTCCAGCTTGTAGGCAGCATCCACATACTGCTCCAGAGTAGAGCAGCCATGGCGCACCATCAACGGCTTAATGTCTAGGTTCATCCACTCGTGGAAATGCCAGATCTTCTGCTCCTCACTTGACACTTCCGGCCCAGCATATTGCAACAGGTGATTGAACTTTGCAGCTAGCTCAGTCACCTTCAGCCCATCTGTCTTAGGGTAAAGGAACTCCTTGTGCTTCTCCTTCCTCATAGCACGGGAAAAGAAACGGTCAGTCATCTTTGTTTTGAACATACCCCAGTTCAACTCGGGATGATCAGCTAAACTAGTGCTCTCCCACCATTCGCTAGCCACATCCTTAAGTTGAAGGGAATTATTGTGCACTTTCTCAGCCTCAGTGCAATCGACGTTCCTGAACAGGAACACTCGGCCCCTCTCCAAGTACAAGTGGGTAGCAAAACCGATCCAGGAACCCTGGGCGAAAATCCGCCACATTCAGCACGTAGTGCGGGTTGATCAATTGCCTTGCTTGCCTAAGGTTCTCTTGGAGCTCGCGGATGTCATCCAACATGAGAGAGAGATTGGACTCAGCATCGTAAGCCCGCTCCTCCATAGCATACAGCGATTCCGTCCATTCCGCCATGTGCTCAACTAGCACTCGGGGTCTGACCCTTGCCTGTTGGGCAGGAACATCCACAGAAGCCACAAACGATCCCCACAGTCTCGCTTGTCTACGGGCTTGCTCAGTCATCTCCTCCACTTGGCGACGAGCCTCGGAGGGAGCCATCTCACTCTGATTGTGCACATGACGAGACGCAGGGCTCATCACCGGCTCTCCAGGCACGTGAGTAGGATGCGGACGCACTGGCACATCCAAAGGCTCGTACTCCACCCTATCAACACTGGGCACCCCAAGTGCCTCCCATGCAGCAGGGGACAATGGTGCGTACTCCTGAAATGGTGGAATATCCGGACTAGGGAAGATGAACTGCATCCCCGAATCTTCTCCGTCCACAAGCAGGTGCTCCAGACCCAGATCATAGTCGTACTCCTCGAGGTCCTCCTCGGGGTCCTCCTCATGATCCTCCTCAGGGTCCTCCTCAGGATCCTCTTCAGGGTCCTCTTCTGGGTCTTCTTCGGGATCTTCCTCTTCGAGGTCTTCATCAGGATCCTCCATCCTGTCAGATATGAGAACTACCGACTCCTTGAGGACAGTCTTCTCCTCCTCCTGAGGACTATCCGGAATCCCGACCTGAGCAAACTCTGGAAGAATAGGGGACTCCAGCTCGGCCTTAGGTGGCAGAGCTACCTCAGCGTCCCTCCTTCCTTTGAGTTGCGACACGATAGCACCCATTGCCTGCGAGGTGACGAGAGAGAATTAGAACTTTCTAAATATAGAAGCTAGCTTTCTATATTAGACAGAAGAAGAAGGCACGACTAGAATGGCAGAGGTTTCAAAAATATAGAAAACTTTACTCAAACGTATACTCTTTGTTCAAAACTGTAACCCGTCTTTTTGAAATACCATTAAATTTTCTTACTATGAACGAAGAATGATTTACAAAATTTTTGTTTTAAATAAAATGATTTGAAGATTTAAATCATTTTAAAACCTTTTAGCTCTGATACCAAATCTGTAACACCCCCAAAATACCTTTTTAAATATTACCGCCAGTGACCTCAGGATACACACCCGGGGTCACCCAAGGCTTACCGTTTTTATAACAAATAACATAATGTTGTAAACTTTATTAAATAACATGGAAATTGACCATATAATATTTAAACCAACGTCATAGATTACTACTGGTACAAAACCAAATACAGAAATGTTTATTACATCGAAAGTCTTTGAAATAAATAAACGCCATAAAGGGGTTTTGATCTGAGCGATCTCACGCCAGGATCTTCAACCTTGGAAAAACACTTAAATCATCATCTGCCCTCAACATCGGATTCTGGCCTTCACGGAAAAGGAAGTTTACCAGATGTGTTGTATGAGACGGATGACACCAGCCAACCATGTAAGGAATAAAACCGGTTGGTTAGTCTAATGAAAGACTATGCAAGGGTACAAATAAAAAGGTTCTAAGTAGTCGTATTAGGTTACACCCATCGCTTCTCGAATAATAGCCAATGACGACAGTGAACCTCAACACTTCTACAGAAATATAAGAAGAGGAATGATCAAGAGAAGACTCCAAAGGAATTGAGTCTTATGGGAAACGTATGACAAGTGTTTGGGAACGTTAAGTTTTCACACAACTTTTAAAACACGACCTTGATTATTTGGGTCTACGACCAACCTCACCGCGCAATGCGAATCCAGATTGGAAAGAAGACTTACTCTAATAAGAGTCCGGGCAGTTTCCACATTGTACTTCTCGCCCGATGGTATATTAATTATGTGCGTAAAAGCACTTATCTTATTTAATTCCAAAACACACATTCACGTTACAACTTTTAAACCACATCATCTTGATACGAGAGATATTTCTGGGAATGAATCCTGAGTGTTGGCACCAGCTGAGTGCACCTACCCTGTGATACATGCAAACCCACAGGGCCCTGGTCCTGGACCATCGGGGTCGCCTGTGAACCCTCCCGTATTTAATCAGGGCTGCAGACCCACGCACTCCAACCCGGCCCATCTCAGGCCCAGGCCAAGGCCCGATCAAGCCAAGGCCCATCTCCCAGGTTGGCCCAAAGCCAACCCAGACAGGTTGTTGCCAGGGGGGGATCGAACCCCTGACCTTTGGCATATCTCCCAACACCCTGGGGGATATGTCACCAATTGAGCTGCTCAATTGTTGACATATCCCCCAGGGTGTTGGGAGATATGCCAAAGGTCAGGGGTTCGATCCCCCCCTAGCAACAACCTGTCTGGGTTGACTTTGGGCCAACCTGGGAGATGGGCCTTGGTTTGATCGGGCCTTGGCCTGAGATGGGCCGGGTTGGAGTGCGTGGGTCTACAGCCCTGATTAAATACGGGAGGGTTCACAGGCGACCCCGATGGTCCAGGACCAGGGCCCTGTGGGTTTGCCTGTATCACCCTGATTAAGGGTACGGTCATGACCAGAAAGTACTAGGGCAAAATCCTCCAAATACCAGTTATAAAGAAACGACTAGACCTCGTAAGGTACATAGCGTTCCTACGAATACTCGTGCTAAACTAGCATTTAAGTTTACACAGATATCCACACCAAACCATTACGGTAATATCATGTATAATAGCGTTGTTTCTGGCAATATATACAACCTATTATAGATTCATATTTTAACACCTTGTTTTATTAAATCTGTTCCCAAACAGAAAACAACAACTTTTATCCCATCTTAATTAACAATTAATTAATTGATAATCAAGGGAAATATGGAATAATGAGCAAGAGCGAACCGCCACTTGCCTTAGTCTAGACGAATCGAAGAGATCGGGTTTCGAGATCTGGCGACTTGAGTCTGAGTACGGATTCCTACGACGATGACAGAATATAAGACAGAACCCTAAGTTAGATACGATACGCCACGAAGATACAAACAAAACGAAGGGAAAAAGGGCCTAAGCCGCGGCCGTGGTTGCCAAAGCCACGATCGCGCTTGTTGGGCAAGGCCGCGGTCGTGGTTGGCATAACCGCGGTCACGATTTTTTGGGCCAAGCCCGCGGTCGCGGTTGGCATAACCGCGGTCGCGGACGCCCATCCCGACGACGGCTTGGAGACGAACAACGAGCTTACCGACGACGAGGCTCGGCTTCTTTACTCCTTGGATGAATGTGCACTACCACTACGCTGCCAACGACTTCCTCCGGCGACCACTAGAACTTCAACGACCACTGAAAACTCCGGCGACAATGAAAACAAACGAGAGAGAGAGAGGGAGCTTGATGGATGATGGAGAAGAGGCTGCCATGGCCTCCTTTTATAGGCTCAAGGACGAGGGAGTTCACCCCAGCGCCGACAACTCAAATGGTTCCCATCCCCTCCACCGGCGAGCGTTGAAGAACGTGGGGGAAATCCATGTGTCGGCCTTCTGGAAGCTCGATGAAGAAGAAGATGAAACAGAGACCCGCGATCGCGGTTTGCCCACAGGCAAAACCGCGCCCGTGGTTTCAAAACCGCGGTCGCGGTAGTCCCGCGCTCGCGTCTCTGGGTCTTTGGTCGCGGTCTTTGATCGCGGCCTTGCTAAATTTCCCATTTAGCATTCCATAATTAATTTAAGACCCCATATTCTCAATAAACGTGTATTAATCCGTAAAAAGGATCTTACAGAGGTTACAGAAATTGCCCGATACATCTTTCTTACAAAACGACAGTTTGTGACTTTTAGGGGTTATTACATTTAAGGTTGAGGAAATCGTCGGAAATCGCCGTCGAATTATAGAGTTTATCGGGGATGAAATCGACGCAGAAGAAGATGGGGGAAGAAGAAGAAGTTGTGCGCGACTTTATAAGTGCACAACTTGTGCGTTCACATTTAGCGTACAGATTTGTGCGCTAAGTGTAGAAGAAGATGGGGGAAGAAGAAGAAGTTGTGCGGGACTTTATAAGTGCACAACTTGTGCGTTCACATTTAGCGCACAGATTTGTGCGCTAAGTGTTAACGCACAGCTTAAATGGACTGGGCTTGTCAAAGCCCATTCCATTTAAGCCTAGTAGAGTTGTGCGTTTAAACTTTATGTAATATTTTTTTTAAATATGAGAACTATAAATATTTTATACGGTTTTTTCGCTTGTTAACCCCGAGATATGGTAAATTTCGCGAGATACCCCACTTTTTTGCATATTTCACCAGATAACCCCGAGGTTTATTTTTTTTCATCAAATACCCACACTGGTTAAATGCTACCAGAAAACGTTAACTTGTAATTTTTTTTTTGAAAAAACACGCAATCCTTTTTCTGTCAAAATTGCGAAGGCTTGAGCGAGAAGAGAAGACAACTCGACCTCGACGGTGCTGGTGTGCTGAGACGCCGGCGAAGATGCCGACACTGTTGGCCGATGAAGACGATGGCCATGTTGGTGGAGAAGTCGACCCGTCTTCACTGGAGTCTGATGGAGAAGTTGGCATTGGTAGAATCTGTTGCGAGCGTCGAGTGAGAAGAGTCCTCTCACCTCTACAGCGGAAGACGTGGCTCGAGAAGTCGATGTCGTTGGACTCGGTCGTGGTGGTTGGTGTTGGTTAGATGTTAGCGGAAAACAATGGCACTGACGAGAGGCCAACAACGAAATTTGAGGTAATGATTCTCATTCAGAAATATTTCGAATTAGGGATTTTCAAAATCTAAGTTTAGGGGTGAATGCTTTTGATTTAGAGATTTAGTACTTGTTATATGTCTTATGACCAAGACTTAATTAACCAGAATTTCTCTGGTATTGCTTATTCGATTATGCTTTATCACTTTCTAGCCTCTTGCGTATTTGATTTTTTTCTTCTGTTTGTCCTTGCTTTATGCTTGATTTCCATATTATAAGAGTCTGCATTGTGCACTATACTTGTTTTGCTGCAATGTTTCTAGGTTGTAGTTCTGTCATTCTTTCAAAATTCACCTATTCACATATATGAGAACAACTCCTAGTGCACACTTTAGAGTTTGAAGAAGCACTTTGACATTCACATCTATGTCTAACGTGACATCTTACTTTGATCATGGTTCATACATCTTAATTCAATTCTAAAAACTAAGCATTAGGGGTTGGATTGGTTAGCTTTTCTAATTTTTGGTCTTTTATACTCTTCTTTTTCAATATTTACTTGTCTATAAGAGTTCTTATATCTAAAAGTCTGAATTTCACATGTTTTATCCTTCCACCTCGTGTATATTGTATTTCCTTGTGTATATAGAAGATTGGTGTAATTAATGATTTTTATATCTCTAGTAGGTCCAAATTTCTGAATTTGTTCAAAACTTGTGGTCGGGGTTCTCTTGTAGGGCATTCAAATATGTTGTATTGATGTCATGAGAATCTTCACCTTCATGAATCTAAATGAATTGCACAGGTTGCATGTATATCCAGAATTCTAACCTATGAATGCTTGCAATATCCAATTAACGCCTGGAAAAAATGAGGACAAAATGAAACTTGAAAGCTTATCTGGTAGATTTAAGGAAGAGAAGCTAGTACTATATGTATATGCCAAGAAGTTGGTGTACATATTATTGTTTGATCTCCCACACTTTTTTAGTATATTTGCTTTTGATGTGTCGGTAATCAGCTCAAGTAGTTAATAGATATTTTTTCCCATTATTATGTCATTACCTATTAATATTTACAAGAAAAAATCCTCATAAACTCTAATGAATCCTATTGTGGTGAACATAATGCTCTTTAACCTTTCCCTACATAGCAATGAAAATGTGTTGTTTGACTTGTTTCTTGTCATGTTCTGGGAATCATGTTTCTGATTTCATTAGCTATTTATTAGCATGCATCATGATGTTTGTTACTCATATATATGCTATTTTGACTACTATGTTGTTGTATATGGTTTTCATGTATTAATATTCAAGCCTATTAGCTTAATGGTAGAGCAACGTGCTTTAACTACGTGGATGTGGGTTCGAGTCCCACATAGGCTAATCTATATCTCAATTCTATTATATCGTATTTGTACCACAATCTTATACTAGTTGGTCTCTTAATTACCAAACTTCAAGCATATTAGTCAATTTCTCTTTAGCATATTTCTATTAACAAACAAATCGTTGTATTAGCCTATGTGGGAGTCGAACCCACATCTTGTACATAAGCACATGCTCTACCATTTGAGCTAATAGGCTTTAGAACAAGCATGTCATTCACCTGCTTCATCTACAACACATGCATGTGCTGTTAGTTTTTCAAAATGACCAAATAGTAGCATACTAGCATCCTATGCTGTCTGAGGGAGAACTCTTTAAGAGTGCCAAATCCAAAGAGCATATAAGTTTCAAGATCAAGATCACTCCACAGTAATGACTATTTAACCAACTATTCTCCCTCCGGATGTAAACAGAGTTCAGCTAAGATCACTGACTGACATCAATACATCTTATAACGCAACCATTTCCATCTGACAATTTTGTATTGAAAGATTAAGAAGTTAGTGTTTGCCCATATTCACATTAGCTCACAATAATGATAAATGCAGGACATGCCACATGAAATACAAAGAGAAAACAAACTCTTTCCCTGCTTCTACATGAAAATTTTGGAATTATGGTTCTACTTCAGAGTAGCTCAAGAATTGCCTGAAATTATGACAAGCAGATATTTTGTTTTTCTCTGGCTCATAGTAACACGCAGAGCAGCTGAAAATTCTTATGATGAGAAAGTGTAGTATAGATGAAAGGTTACCTCGGTAATTAGTCTGAGCTGGTAAACGTAGTCTTTGCCAGGGAAAAGGGGCTCTCTGATCATTGATTCCCCGAGTATGCAGCCGACCGACCAGATATCAATGGCAGCCGTGTATTCTGAACAATTTAGGAGCAGTTCCGGATCTCGATACCAGCGAGTGACAACATACTCAGTCCTAAATTCATATCCTTCCAGTTTAGAAACCAATGTTCAAGTATCAAGCATTATACTCGAATTTGTTCTGATCTAACAATTCAGAAATAGTGGTTGCAACTTTCTCTAAGGAAACAAATAATGAGAACAAAAAATTAGAAGCCATGATTCACAACCTTCAAGTATCTAAGTGTATGCAGTATCAAATTCCCAATTTCCCTAAACCCTAAATCCCTCAAATCCCTAGTTGTAAAACAAGAGGATTCAAACTACATACCTGATTGGACGAAGGGGGAAGGAGACGCACCAATTTATAAGCCATGATTCACAGCCTTACTTGTGTTGTTAATTGACCTCTAAATCCCTAAAATCTTCCCAAGCAAGCTTGAACGAACCAATAAAACCCTAAATTTCAAAATCTCTAAATCCCCAAATTCCAAAATAACCCTAACCCTCTAAATTCAAAGATCTGAAATATATATTACATACCTTTAGTTTGGAGCCCCACCGGTTGTTGAAAGCCGACGAGCCAACGTGAACGAGACTAAAGCCGAGGAGCCCACTCTCGCCGACGCGCGCCGCCTTGCTCACCGCACCGCCTTGCTCGCCACGCCGCCTTGCTCGCCGGAGTCTCGGTTTGGACGACAGAGTTGGTGAAGGGAGGAACAGAGAAGAACGAGTAGAGGTCTGTCGGGCTCCATTTTTTACTTCACGTCTTTTTTTAAAAAAAAAAACAGACGGAAACGTTAAATTTTTAACGATTGGGTATTTGATGAAAACAAAATAAACCTCGGGGTTATCTGGCGAAATATACAAAAAAGTGGGATATCTCGCGAAATTTACCATATCACCGGGCGAAAAAACCGTATTTTATATAAAATATTTAGTTAAATTTTATATAATGGAATACGAGTACTAAGTAGTTATAAATATAATTAATTTCCTACACAATAGAAGAGGAAATAACGTGGTTAGCTTAGCTGGCACGTGGAACTGAAGTGGTTTCCTAGCTAGCTAGCTACCTCCTAAAAGAGCTTTTCCTTCCCATTTTGAGCATGGTTTGTCCACTCTACCTAGCAAGAGCTAAACTCTTCACGTTTTAACTTTTTTTCCTTTACATTATAGATATAAGGATCGGATTATTTTTAAATGAAAAGCAATATTAAATTATCGCATATCTTTACATAATTTTTATGGTTTACTTTAAACCCCATACAAACACTTGACACATATATGTGCCTCTTCTATAAAAAAAAAATACTCTACCAAAAGGTTAAGTATGTTTAATTTGATAATATATATATTAATTTATTTATTTAACATTATTTTATTTTTTATTAAGCATTTTTACCATTTTATACATATATAAATACATATGAGGGTGTTCAGCTAAGAATCAGCGCCCTTGCGAGAACCCTCCTTAAAGTAAAAACGACTTACAATTACACGCATTCGATCCGTGTGAGTTTATGGACTAGAGGGGAAGACATTGTGAAAAATTTGACAACTTCTATAACAAAAGCCCCTTTTAAGGTAAGAATTTGACTAGTATCAAGATGTACTTGAAAATCAACCTAAAGCATCCTCTCATATGAGAACTAGAAGTTCTGAGTTGGTCAGGATATCCTTCAGTAAATGTGAGTGGCTAAGGTTTGCAATAAAGTCAACCATTGAGTTAAATTCATGAAAGATGTGATTAATTTGCACTATCACAAAAGATTGTAACAGAAAAATCATATCAGAGATGATAATCTCGATCTTCCATCGACAATGGCAGATTCCTTTGAGAAAATCAAATATTGTTGTGTTGTCACTTTCGATTTCAATCTCTTCAAGTTTCATTTCTTTTGCATTTAAAAGAGCCTTATGGAAAACAACATCCTTTGTTTTTAGAGTTGTACGTGGATTGACCACATTCATCAGCGTTGATTAGTATTGGTTCTCCTTTGTCATTTATGAATATGAATCTAAAGGATGAATCCCCATTCAACTTTGTGGATCCATCAAGTATAATCTTACTAACCTTATCTGGTGGTTTTTTTTCTACCATATTTTTGTGTATTTTCTATTATCTATTCTCCTCCTAATTGTGTTATTATTGGTGTCTGAAAATTAGATTTTGCATGTATTTGATCAAATCTTGTATAGTCTCTGGTTCATGTCTGTCATTAGAAAAGGTTTTTTGGTTCCCTTTAGTATCATATATTCCACCATGTAATTGCCAATTCTAAAATTGGGTTTGAGTTAGTCTATTACTGATCTCTTCCATAATGTCTTCAATTCTTTGATTTGTGGATTGATTCTAGGAATATACCTTTGTATTTAAGCATGTATTTTATTAATTGTCCAAAGTGTATGCATGCTATGTAATAAGATGTGGTTTATGTCTTCAGTTTGGTTGGTACACATAATGCATTCTGGAGGAACTGTAATCCCTTCCTCCTATAATCACGTTTTGGTCGTTAGTCTTTTTTTTTTCATTTTCCAAAGAAAGTTTTTAACTTTGGGACAAGTGTTAATGTTCCAAATCCATGAGGAGTCATATGCACTATGACGTTTATTTTTCATAATGAGTTCCATTGCAAATTTTGTAATGAACCAACCATTCTTAATAGGTTCCCAATACATGTGGTAAATGATTTATGTAATATGAATAGGTCTGTATGTGATTAAAGATACAATATCAGGTGGGAGTATCCGATCAAGTTTTGTTTTATTCCATTTTTTATTATTATCCAAAAACTCTTCCATACTAGCATTGCGATTGTTTCTTGATGCAATATTCATAATATCGCATACTGGTTTCTTGAGGACCCGTTTATTTTTCCAAAACATGATTGTTTTTCCATCACCAACAAGCCAAATTAGTCCCTTTTAGAAGTCTTGTTGGATGTCCATCATCTTCAACCATTGCCATGAACAATTACCTCTTTCGTTACACTTTAAAATATGTTGATCATATAGGTACTTTTCATAAACTGTTTTGACCCAGTAATTGTTTGGTTTCGCAATGATTTTCCAAAGCTTATGTTGCAAAGAACAACTAACGTCCCTAGATTTTCTCAGGCCCAGAGCACCGAGATTGGTCGGTTGACAAATTTTATTCACCTATAAGAGGTTTGTAGGATGAGTCTTTGTTCTAGAAGAAAGACCTGTTCATTTTGTAGAGTTCATTATGTGTGTTCGTTTGTAGCATAAAGCTTTGCATCAAGAATTTTGGCCTTGTAACCAAGTTAGATTTGATTAATGCCGTTCTACCTGCTTGCAATAGAGAGTAATATTTCTCGTTGGTCAGTTGCATCTTTGATTTTGTTATAACATCCTCAAAGGTCCCGGAGTTTTGGCAATATTCGTATATAATTTGTTTTATTTTCCTACTATTGTGGTGGTTCAATTTTGAAAATATTATAACACCATATGTAAAGTCTAGAAAGGAGATTCTAGTCTCATTGAGGGTGATTTGAAAACCTAAAGGTTTCTTTTGTCGTTTTGATACTTGTTGTAGTCTCCTAGCAAGGAACTATGTTCCCATTATAAATAGAAATGGGGACAGTGGATCGTCTTGGCGAAGTCCTCTTTCAGGTCTAAAAATTTTGTTTGTCCATTGTTTTCCAGGATAGAGAATGACATTGTTGAGATACATTCTTTAATCCAGTTTATAAATGTTGTATTTAATCCAAAATTTTGAAGAATGTCAAGAATGAATTTCCACTCAATCCGGTCTTATGTCTTTTCCATATCTAACTTAATCGCAATGTAACCTCTAACACCTTTTTTTGAATTAAACAAGTGGAATATTTCATGGGCAATGAGGATACTATATTGGATTGCTCTGTTTGCAAGAAATGCGCCTTAAGTGGGTGGATTAGCTTTTCCATTGTTTTCTTCAGTCTTTTTGTTAAGATCTTAGATATGATTTTATATAATGTCAAAGAGAGACTAATCGGTAGGTAATGATTTGTCGAGTTTGTATTATAACATTTTGTTATAAGATTGATGAATGTATGGTTAATCAGTTAAAGAAATTTTACTAAGAGGAAAAAAATTCACTGCTTGTATTTTCGATGGGTCTACAATATCTCGGTACTTTAGGTAGAACTCAGTTTTCATTTCATCCGGTCCTAGCGATTTGTCCCAGCCAATAGCAAAGCCCGTATTTCGAATTTCGTCGTGTGTTACTTGTTTAGTTAGCTCCATTTTATCTCCATGTGATATTTTTGTCTGAATAGGTCAAGATGTTTCGGTAGGAAGATTTCATTTATTGGGGTACTTTAAATCTTTTGATAAAATAATTACGAATTTCATTCCTAATGTTTTGTTCTCCAATTATGGTGGTTATCTCTTGTGTCCGAATTTCTATATTATTTTTCTATTTCTCTTTCCCGTTGCTTTTTTGTGAACATATCTTGCGTTAGTGTCATTAAATTTGATATGTTTTGTCTTTGCTCGTTGCATCTAGAATATTTTTTGGAAATTTAGTTTTCTTCTTGGAAATGAGTCTTGTTTTTTTTTGTTATGGCTCTATTTGCAGAATTACAATTGATCTTCTGAATTGTAGTCAATTCTTCCTCAATTTTGTGTAGCTATGTGAACATATTGCCAAAAGTATTCTTATTCCACTCTTTTGTCTGTCTTTTGAGGAGTTCTCTTGACAAGGTCTTACATTCAGGATCCATGATATATAGTTCTCTATGCCTGCTAAACAATGTTTCTAAAATCTTTTCATTTCATCCATACTTTCTCAACCTGATACCAGGTTGGGATCAAAAGGATCTTACGGGACTAAACCAAGCGTTGTGCCCAAAGCCTAGATAAGCACTTAAAATAGAAAGACTGAAACTTAAAATTTTAAAACGATGAAGAGGATAAGGAGATTAAATTAACAAGGTTCCGGTAGCAATTCGGAACAAATCGTTCATAGCAATGAGAACATGTATAGTCTTGACCCTGACAATATTCAAGACTGGACTATTCCAGACAATCCTCAGTCTATTTATAGATCTGGGATCTTGGACTTGTTCCATGCCAATTGCATCAAACACCAAGAATCAACCATCTGCCTTACAAAAGAGCAGCAGTCTCTTAGGCTTCTCAATCCTACAACCATTCAAAGTTATCTTAGAAAAGGTTATAGATTTTTGCATCTTGGGTTAATCCAAATTGCTTTAAAACCTCTTCATAGAAAAGGAATTGATTCTCCTGTCTTCCTAGCCCTTAGGGATGACCGGTTTCTCTCTTACAAAGACTCGATTCTGGCTTTAGTACAATCCAACATCTGCAATGGACCTTTGTTCTTCAATTGTTCTCCAAACTTCTCAGTCGACTTGACTGACCCTAGGATTTGTCAAACCGTCATCCTAGACATCAAAATGCTAAATAACAACTGCAAACAGTTCACTAAGAACTTTGCTGTTATTTATAGACTGCATTTCAAACTCATGAGTTCTTTAACAGATCCAAAGTGCACCATTACCCCTCTAGCTCATGGAGAGACTGTTCTTCTTCAATTAGAAGCTGAAAAGTCTTGCACTTTTACTCCCAAGACCATCAAGTGGAAAGACATTACTATTCCTGAAACCCTAGAGGTCGACAACGACAACCCTCCTAGAAACCTGGAACAACAAGAGATCTCTCAGATCATAGAAGAGTCTGATGGTAGAATTCTCATCAGGTTCAATTCGGTCAGAGAAAACTCAACCAACCGACCTAGCTTTGCCCCTGCTCGGAATTCTATTAGTGACCCCTTCTACTCCATGACCAGTGAGTTCTCCAGAAATAGTTCTCTAAGAAGAGATCATATAGACTTTGCCCATCCTCTTCCTAGAATCATTCCCCAGAATGAGGAAGAGTCTGTTGGTGACCATTCTCCTACCTCTACCAACATGCATAACTATTCTACTATCAATGTCTTAACCAAAGAAGGTTTTACCATTGATAAAGAGTATCTTAGAAAAGATTTCTATGGTACCAGCAACAACAAAAGGAGAAAATGGTTCATGCAACTAGACAAAGATTGCAGAGATAGAATCCAAGAGGAATATTATGAAGAGATGAACAATCTCCAAACTAATATTCTTTTCTTTAGATGGTTCTCTATTTATCTGTCTAAAAAAGACATTGATGACCCATTCCATCTTCCATCCTTAGAAGTGCAAAATAGGATTTCTAGAACCTGGAATCTTTTTCCCTCAGGAACCAGTACCTCTGTTCATCCTCCGCTCAAGAGTATCATTGTTAAACATGACAATGAAGATATTCGTGCTGATCCCTTTAAGAAAGGGAGACCTGAGCAGGATCATAGTCAGACCAATTTGGGAGATATCAAGAAGATCTACTCCCAAAACAACTACAGCAATCAAATCCTTCATACCATCTCTGAACAAATAGATCAGATTCATCTTGGTATGGATAAAGGATTGAGTTCCCCTAAGTTTCCTAGAGATATTAGTAGGCCTCACTTTCAAGCTGAAAGTATTCCTAACAATCTCTTAAGCAACATCAGCCTTAGCCCTCCTTCTATCCTTGATAGAATCAATCAAAGGATGGATTCCTTCCACCTAGCCATTAACCAAAGGATGGATAATATCCAGGCTTCCTCCTCAAAACGCGTCACCTCTCCAGCTGCAAATATCAACTGCCTAAAGAATAAAGGCAACTGTAGCAGTAAGTCTAAGAAGGATTCTGGAGACTCTATAAGTAGCTCTAGCAAGACGAGCCACTCCATCAGCAAAATCGCATTTCTAGGATCTGAATCCCCAGAGGTTAATAAACTCAGGAGAAGGGGAAACGGATCTCAGCATTACTCCAAAAGATTTGGAGCACATACTGATACTAGAAATTACTACAATCGTCCAACTCCTCCTGATCTTCAGTATGAAGAAAGAGCTAAATTCAGGACCACGGATTACAATGGAACATCCATCTATGAATGGAACATAGATGGCAAATCAGAAGGAGAAATCATGAATACTCTCCAAGAAATGGGAATGGCTAAAGCAGCCTATAGAACCCATGATCAAACGGATAAGACAGCAGCATGTCTTATAATTCAAGGCTTCACTGGTCAGCTTAAATACTGGTGGGATAATGCCTTGAACTTACAACAACAATTAGATATCCTAAACGCCACCGTCTCTACAGAAGACGATCAGGGAAGGATCTCTACAGATCAAAATGCAACCAACCAACTTATATATGCTATAAGTATGTATTTCGTTGGCAACCCGCATGAAGAACTTCAAGCCAACAAGATCACCCTAACAGAACTTAGATGCCCAACTCTAAGTGATTATAGGTGGTACAAGGACGTCTTCATCACCTATGTCCTAAAAAGACCAGACTGTAACGAATCTTTTTGGAAAGAAAGATTTGTTTCAGGATTACCATCCCTCTTCGCAAAAAGAATCGTTACCAAGCTTAAAGAAAACATAGGTAAGGAAGAAATCCCTTGGAAGGATATCACCTATGGGCAGCTTGGAGCATTCATCAAGAAAGAAGGGTTAGCATTATGCACTGAATTAAAAATTCAAGCAAAATACGGGGGAGAAAAGGGTAAATCCAGAAGAGAAATGGGAAACTTCTGTGAAGCCTTTGGCATGGAAAAGATCCAAGCCCCCTCCAGAGCTAGAAAAGAGAAGACTCTTAGACCTAAAAGAGAATTCTTTAGGCGCTCTAAACAGAGATCTAACAGGTATGATAAACCTGTCCACACCAGAGATAGCAAGCCTAATAGACCCAGCTACGGCAAAAAGATTATCTGCTACAAGTGTCGTAAGCCAGGTCACAAGGCCAACAGCTGTCCAATGAAGCAGAAGATCAACGAGCTTCTCAAAGATGAACCAGATCTTAAAGAAAAGATTGGTGAACTTCTCTGCCTAGACACTGAATCCTCCTCTGACAATGAAGGATTATATGAGATCAACTATGACTCTTCAAGCTCTGACCAAGATCAACCTCAGCATTACTGCAATGTTATTACCAAAGCAGAAAGAGAAGAAGCTCTTTTTGACCTCATCAATCAGATCCCAGATCCTCAAACTAAGCATGATTATTTCATGAAACTTAAGGATCTTATCTTCAACGAGCAAAGACCAGCCCTCAATAGACCCTTCAGCATCTCAAAACTCTTTGAAAATCAACCTAGTAATAATATTCTAGGTTCCAAAGTCACCATCAAAGACCTTCAATCAGAAGTCAATACTCTCAAGAAAGAAGTTAAAGGACTTCAAGAGTATGTTAGACTAAGAGACTCTATGGATGATCTCATAGAAATCAGAATTAACAAGCTAGAATCTAAAAATGAATCTAGCTGTAGTTCTGAGATAAGATCATCTAACAGATCCAGCCAAGGCTCTGTTAAAATTAGAACCTCTTCCTCTACCAGCAAAAAACCCCTCATCTCGCAAAATGAATCATTTAACCCCTCTTTTCAGCAAGACAATCTCTTTCTTTCAGCTCTTAACAAAGTAGAATGCCAAAAATGGTATTGTCCTGTTAAGATTAAGATTGAAGATTCCACCTTCAAAATTGTCGCCCTCATTGACAGCGGAGCTGATCTCAACTGTATCAGAGAAGGCCTTGTCAATTCCAAGTATTTTGTCAAGACCAATGAAAGACTTCTTAATGCCAGCGGCATTAAAATGCAGTTAAACTACAAAATTCCTGAAGCCTCCGTCTGCAGCAATGGATGGTGTCTCCTAAACTCTTTTGTCCTTGTCAAAGATCTTCAACAAGAAGTCATCCTAGGATCCCCATTCCTAACCCAGCTTTATCCCTTCTCAGTTGATAAAGACGGAATTCATGCCAAGATTCTAGGAAAAAACCTAGACTTCCCCTTCCTTTCCCCAATTAAGAGCAGAGATCTTGATCTCCTTCAAAATGCTTCTATCAAAAGACAGCTTAACAGCATTCAGCATAAGAAAACCCTCATTAGAGATTTAACTAATGAAATTGGGTTTTTAAAGATTGAAGAAAGGCTGCAAAGCCCTCTTTGGCAAACCAAGGCCCTAGACTTCGAGAATCTCTTCAAAGAGCAAGTCTGTGCGGATATCCCCAATGCCTTCTGGGACAGAAAGAAGCATCATGTTTATCTCCCCTATGAAAAGGACTTTCATGAGAGAGATATCCCAACCAAAGCTAGGCCTATTCAAATGAACAAAGAACTCTTAGAAACCTGCAAGAAAGAAATTGAGACCTTGTTAGTTAAGAAACTAATTAGAAAATCTCAATCTCCCTGGAGTTGCGCGGCTTTCTATGTCATGAACGCAGCCGAAAAGGAAAGAGGCGTTCCTAGGCTGGTTATCAACTACAAACCCCTCAACAAAGCCTTACAATGGATCAGGTATCCTATCCCCAATAAGAGAGACCTCCTCAACAGACTTTTCGAAGCAAAAGTCTTCTCTAAGTTTGACATGAAGAGCGGTTACTGGCAAATCCAGATTGTCGAAGAAGACAGATACAAAACCGCCTTCACTGTACCATTTGGGCATTACGAATGGAATGTCATGCCCTTTGGTCTCAAAAATGCCCCTTCAGAATATCAAAGGATTATGAATGATATTCTGAATCCCTTCTCTGACTTCCTCATCGTCTACATCGACGATATCCTCATTTATTCCCTAACCTTAGAAGAACACTCTAAGCATCTCAATACCTTTCTGCATGTCATCAAAAGGAATGGATTAGTTTTATCTGCCACTAAGATAAACTCTTTCAAACCAAGATTAGATTTCTTGGCCATGACATTCATCAACAAACCATCAAACCTATCCAAAGGAGCATTGAGTTCACAGATAGATTTCCCGACGAAATCAAAGACAAAACTCAATTACAAAGATTCCTTGGTTGCCTCAATTATATTTCTGATTTCTTTCCCGATCTCAGAAAACTCTGCATTCCCTTATTTTCCAGACTCAAAAAGAATCCTGCTCCTTGGGGTTCTGATCAAACCAAAGCCGTCCAAATCATCAAAAGCAAGATTAAATCTCTTCCTTGCCTAGGCCTTCCTCAGCCCAATGCTTTTATGATTGTTGAAACTGATGCCTCCAACATTGGTTTTGGTGGCATTCTTAAACAAAGGATCAATCCAGAAAGCAAAGAGCAACTGGTTAGATTCTACTCTGGTTGCTGGGCTGGGCCTCAGTTAAACTATAGCACGATTAAAAAGGAAATCCTTTCCATCGTCGCTTGCATTTCCAAATTTCAAGATGATTTATACAACAAGTCTTTTCTTCTTAGAGTTGATTGCAAATCCGCAAAAGATATACTTCAAAAAGATGTCCAGAACATTGTCTCAAAACAAATTTTTGCTCGATGGCAAGCCATTTTATCTGTCTTTGATTTTGAAATTGAATTTATCAAAGGAGAAAGCAATTCTTTACCAGATTTTCTGACAAGAGAATTTCTGCAGGGAAAACCTTAAAACACATGGCCCCCTTTCCTTGTTTCAAAACCCTCCAAGACAAACAAAAGGCCTACTACTCCTATTTTCGAGTCTTTGAAGCCCAAAAGACCGTTCGCAAAACTGCTCAAGAATCATTTCACTCCGAGAAGATTAAACATATCATTCTCTCCAGTGAAATCAGGATCCTCAACATTCGCCAACAAACTGCTGACAGGATCATTAGGGACTGCATTCTTTCTAATGTACCTTTTTAATCTTGTTTAAAACAGGTTCTCAAGAATGGCGGGGAGGGGAAACCCTCGCAAGCAAACCCCACAGGATTATGCTTCAGCAAGCTCGTCCCCAGCAAAAAGCGTTGTCCAAACGCAAAACCAATTTCAATCCTTATCCCAATTCCCAGCTCTCACAAACAGTCCTTTAAACCCAAGGACTCCACAAAAAACTGACAAACAGAAATCCACCAAGCATTTCCACAGATACATCCTCAAGCAATCATCCCTACAAAATATCTGCCTCACAAAAGAATTCAATCCCCCTGACCAAAAGGACTTTGGACCCTTCATAAAAAATCTCTTCTCCAAAGACTTCCAATGGTTTCCTTCTGACCCGGCAAAAACCCAAAAGTTCTATGAGTTCGTTTTGGTAGATTCTGAATCTGCCGAAATCTCGCATACCAGAGACGACAATGACCCCAACCTCATTGTCTTCTCAAAATGCAAAATTCTGAAGGTCATCTCCAGAGAATCTTGGGGAGAACCTAGCACACAAAAGGCATTCTCAATCCCTTTCTGGCCGAAAGGCTATTCCTATTATGACTATAGAGATGCTTGGACCAAGGCCTTTCTTATCCGAGCATTCAACCATTCCTGGTTCTTTTTCTTCGCAAAAACATGCAACAGCAATTTACCAGTCTGGTTCTTTGACTGGTGGAACTACTTTGGACCTACTCCTGAAATCTACCCAGAAGAAGCTAGGCAATCCTATGACTTCTTTATCAAACATTGTCCGGTCCAAAACTACATAAAACCAATACAATTCCATAGGTGCACTGGTGTATCTTGGATACTCTGCTGGATCTATGAACTCTAGCAAGCATTACCCTGTCCGTGTCCCCTTTCTCTCTGTCGCAAGTTCAAAGTTCGATGGTGGGAAAAGATTGATCCAGAATCCTACTCACTCAACAACATCCATGCAATTTTCAAAGAAAAAGGAACACAAGCTTCTCCTGCCCCCTCAAAGGAGATTGTCATTCACCCGTCAGGAGTCCCGGTGGCAACTGCGTCACCCTCACAAATCCAAGACCAAGACTGGCTTGACTACCAAGAATGGAAGAAATACAAGAATCTCAAAACTAAGCAAAACTCAGTAACAATTGTTGACATCTCGGACGAGAAGCCCAAGTCTTGGGCTGATAAAGTCCAAGAAGAAGAAGACCAAGCCAGCTCGACCAATTTAGCCCAGCAAACTGATTATGACCCATATGATCAGTTCGCACAAGACCCTTACGCCCAGTAAGGTTGCAAGTCCATAAGGCCGTTCGCAAAAC